>JAVQJD010097200.1:0-40154 GCA_036023655.1 Nannoperca australis | reverse complement strand
GAGTGACAGAGGTTAAGTCTGAGATACAATTACGGGTCAGGATGAGGTCTAGCTGCCTGCCTGCTGTGTGGGTTGGTGGTGTGTTCAACAGCTTCAGGCCGAAGGAAGTCAGGAGAGATGTGAAGTCAGCAGCCTGCGTTCCCCCGAGGTGGATGATGAAGTCCCCGAAGACGATCAGTGGAGTCCCGTCATCAGGGAGGGAGCTGAGGAGCACGTCCAGAAATGGCTGAGGGGGAAGATCTGGGAAGATGACTGAGGTTAGAAATGTTGCGGTAGCGCTTAGGGAAGTATCTGCGTCTACGGGTGGAATAGTGGACAGGAATACTCTGGAAACACATCTTAAGGTACGGACGTTTAAGTGCTATATACTGCGAGGCGAGAAAGTAGTAGCGATACTTATCTGAGGCGGTGGGTCTTCCTCGGCAGACTCCCGCAGCAAGACTCCCTTGTCTTTGCAAATCGGAGTCTTCGCATGTGGAGGCTGCCGCTTCAGTTCCTGGGGCTGATTAGATAGGCTGATCGGCCAGTTAGCGCGGCGTCTTCAGCTAAAAGCAGCTGGTGTAATTAGCACAATACAGGGCGGGCTAGTTAGCAGCAAGATAGACTTTACTATGCCACCTGGTAAAAAAACAACAGCCAGCTTACTCACACAGTTGACCCGACGATCTGAAGTTTATGCTACAGGAAAACCAATACACTTTGATTAGCCTAGGAACCTGCTGCTCTTTTAAACCAGGGGCTGAAAGCAGCTGGCATAATTAGCACAATACAGGGCGGGCTAGTTTCGAGTTTTATAACCACACGGATGAACAGCTCATGGGTTACACCCTATTTTCTGCTCAGGCGTATCGTTGGATGATTGACTCGCGAGACGAGTTCACAGAGGAGCGTCTGTCCAAGCTGCAGGATCCTTTCTCCCTCTACCGCTGCCACACCATCATGAACTGCACCAAGACCTGCCCCAAGGTAAACACTGCCAGCGCACATCTTCAGCCGCAGCTCATGCTACAGACATCTTGTACCACGTAACAGACAGCATGTGCCGTTGCAGAAGGCACAGTCCTTCTCTCGGTTCTTTAAAGATTTCAAAATAACTCCTATTGTCTCGTCTCCCTCTTAGGGCCTGAACCCAGGGAAAGCGATAGCTGAGATCAAGAAGATGATGGCCACGTACAAGGAGAAGAAGGCCGCTACTGTCTAAATCCTCAGTTCTCCTCTTTTGCAACTTTTCCCTCCATGATAAATTATATATTGATTTAAAAAAATGCTTATTGAGGTCTGAAGGGCCAAACACCTGTCAGCTCCACCACCACCACCACTGCACTCCACAGATGGGAGAGTCAACTGTAATGGAAATGTGTGTGTGTGTGGTTAAAAGACTTGGTGTTATACAAACGCACATGTACAGTATGAATGCAGGAGAGAGAGAGTGTGTGTGTCTGAGTCTTACATGTACCATAAGAGTTATTTGTCTCCAACTCTACTGTGTGTATGTTTGTGCACTGGCGACACGCTATGCTGCATGTTTAAAGTCAAACGTTTTCTAGCCGGTAAACCTTTTTTTTTAGCTTGTAGCTTTTTTTTCAGGTTAGCAGCTGGTTCACAGACATACAGACATGTTCTTTGTTTTGATGGGAAATAAATAGTTGAAATGCCTGCAGCTGTTTTCATTGGTTATTTGCTGTCACTGATGTTGCTTCCATCCTTCTTTTAACTCGATACACGTCCACAGTGGTTAGCAGTTAGTGTCCTCTAGATGTCACTATTACCAGCCCTTCGTACTTTCAGTACTCAGATGACACTGCCATATACTCACTACTCCATGACAATAACTCTTATTTCTCACTCCACACAATGGTGCACTGATATCTACCTGCAGCTGAACATGTACAACACAAAAGACCTGATCGTTAGCACATCAAAGACACCAGACACTCCACTTAACCCCACCTCCATCACATCACTTGCATCCATAACCATCCCAGCAAAGACTCCATGTCATCTGTAAACTCAGAGCAGTCTGAGCCTCACCTCCTGTTGTTGCTTTACAAAAGCATAATTCAGCCTGTTCAACTGTTCCCCATCATTCTCCACCACGTTAACCATCTCCAACATAGACCAACCTGCCAGCATCATACATACCGCCTCCAAAATCATCTGCGTCCCCAACACCCCTGAACAACAGACCCCTCTCACGCCTCGCACTCATCATAGCAAAACAATCATGAATGCTAGAAAAGTCGCATGGAGATAGAAGTAGCCACAATATACAAAATCCAAACAGTTTGGCTCTTCAAAGCTTGAATCCTTAAGCCCTAATAAGGTTTATGAATCTTATAGGATGCAAATGGTTTTCATGTCTGATGAGAACATTTATCAAATGTAATAGGTACTAATTAAAACTGAGTCCTTAGTTTGCAACTCAACTCTTAATACGCACACGTATAGGTCACGTGTTCGCCTGGCAACGGCGATAGCAGTGACCTACCAATATTTGGTCAGCTCATCGATGCTTTTGATCCGGTCGGTGCTGGGACCGGGGGCTGGAGGCGAGGACTGGACGGGGAGGAGACTACGGATGCGGGGTGGTACAATGTGGCGCTGCGAGGTCCTCCTGCACTCAGAGGACGCACGAGAGCCGAGGATAGTCGGATCAAACCGAATCAAAGTTTGGTAAGAAACTCTGAACAAAACGTCTTGTGAATGCATTTTTAGTTTAGTTGGACTTACTTTTTTTGTTTTTATTTTATGCACTTGTAAGTCAGATACTTAACTTGAATTGCATTTCTGCTGAGAACTGTAGAGGGGGGAAATCAGGAGACATGAAGTGATTGTGCACAGATTGCAAGCAGTCCATGTTTCAAGGGCATTAAAGCATACCGAGTGACTAACTAAAATGTTCAGACCGAATAATTGTGGATAATTTGCGTGTATGTTAATGGGTGTTGAGAGCTGACATGTGGTCCTGTGTTTTCACTGGAGAGAAAGGAGGAGGGACTTCACAGCACAGCCTGCAGTAATGGCACTTACAGTGGAGACAGGGTGCCAAGAGGGAGAACGAAACACACACACACACACACAGAAAAAATCAGTTGCTTGCAGAAGATGGGGGTCGATGAGTGCACATGGAAAGATGATTCAAACATTTTTATTTATTTATTTGTTGCATTAACAAAAAGATAAAATAGATGACAGCAGTGAACCTCCTGCGGCTGTCCTCAGAAACTCTTACTAATGAGTGTGTATGTGCGTGTGTGTGTGTGTGTGTGTGTGGATGTGGGGGTTAGAGAGGAGATGGGGTCTCTAGCTAGGAAGGGAAGAACTCAATTGGGGAGGGGGGTGGGGCTAATCGCTCCCAGATGTGTGCTTTGAAAACATATGGTTTGTTATATAGCCACTGTGATGCACAAGAAGAATGTGTGTGTGTGTGTGTGTGTGCGCGAGTGATATGCTGGTACACAACACACGGAGACACACACACACTCACAGATTTATTGATACCCATGCAGAACTTGTGCAAACAGTGGTCCAATCACATGTTTTCTGTCCAGTGTGGCCTCACAAAAGTTCAGTGTAGGATGTGTAAAAGCTCAAATTAAATGCTTCATATTGTGTGTGTGTGTGTGTGTGTGTGTGTGTGTGTGTGTGTGTGTGTGTGTGTGTGTGTGTGTGTGAAATAGCCTACAGTGCGGCTGCAGTGGAGGAGGAGCATTCATACTTTCCACAAAGGCTAAGGTAATGGATTTTACTGTACGAAACACTTTCACATTGTGACTTCCTGAATTTCATTGACAACTTAACAAAAAGCAATAGTGATGTCTTGATGCTGTATTAGTAGTATTTATGTTTTTCTGTCCACATGTCATTTTCACTCAACCTGATGCTGAGTCTTTTTTTGTGTGAGAGAGTGAAGAAGAAAAAAGGGGGAAAGGAGGGGGTGTTCAAGGAAATGACCAGTGAGGGCGACAGAAGGGAAATGAAGGATGTAGAGACAGACGGAGAGAGGGAGGGAGGGAGGGATGAAGAAAACTCAGAGAGAGGGGTGGGGTTGAGGGGTCCTCTGTTTCTTTTCCTGGAATGCAGCCTCGAGACTGTCTGCTGCAGCGAGGAAAAGTGGGAAAACAGAGAGATTGTTCTTAGGAAGACAGACGTGCCACATTCTTGCTGTCAAGAGTTTTCTCCCCCTTCCTTTTCTTGCTGTGGCTGTTTGGGGCCAGCGGAGGAGGAGGAGGATGGGGGAAGGAGGATAGAGAGAAGGGAAAGCAGTGGGGGGTTTGGAAAGGTGACGGAGGGCAGGGGGGAAAGAGAGGAGAAGAGAGTTCAGGAGACGAAAGGAATATCCAGCGCTAAGCACTTTATTCCCTTCATGTTGTGGTTGTTGATACTCTCCTCATCTCCCCTCCAGTGTTCACGTCAGTCTACCTCCCAGAGTGACCATGAGAGTCCTCCTACTAATCTGCATGCCAGGTAACTGCAGTCCATCCAAGCCCTTGAAAACATGGTTTCAAATAAATTCCTCTAAAAAATTTTAACGTTTCAGGAAAAAAGTTTTATTTGCTTTGTTGTCGAGAGTTAGACGAGAAGATTGACTTACGAAGCTACAGCCAGTTAGCTTAGCTTAGCATGAAGACATAAAACAGCTAGCCTTTCTGATTGTAACATAATCCACCTCTTAGCCCCACTAAGAGCACACCATGTGTAAAAAAACTACACACTGGTTTTACAGTGGGTTATATGCCGGACTGTTTTTTGGTCAAGAGCAGAAAAAACCTCAAGTCCTGTCGTCATAGTGAGGTTGCCCAGCAACCAGCAGAGACTCCAGGAATATTCTGTTACCTTGTTAGCAAACCTAAGCAAGATATTGTTGCACAAGTGACATTACTGAGTTCACTTTTTCTACATGGGGCAACAGGTGGCAGCTACAGGATAATGCTAAAAAGCTGTGAAACATTAGCACATAATGTCAGTGAACTGACTCAGTAATGTCAGTTACACAATATATATCTTATGTATGCTAACATTAGCTAAGAATAGCCTGCATAACTGGTCATATCAGACCAAGTAAGGCTATAATAGCAAAACATGCATTGAATTGAGTAAGGGTACGTTTTATTTGTTATGAATTCAACGTTTAATTTGTGAGAGGAAACATTTGTTATCTCTTTGTTCATTACCTAGTCTCACTTTGAAGCTCACACTGGTCTGCACTGTGTTGTGTGTGCCTTTTTAACGTTGGAAATTGTAGTTATTGGCTTGACAAAAATTGGTTAAACTTAATGTTCCAAACTTTAAACATTTTAATTATAAAAATCAGAAGTAAGAGAAGAATTCCAGGTTTTAGAAAGCTCCTGAAAACAGTATAAAGGAACTCAGTTACAGAATTCAAAGTACTACAAATTATTGACCCCCCCCCCTTCTGCGTTTCACTCATCACCTCATCTTTGTGATTACTTTCTTGTTCTGAAATGCCAACAGTTCTGCTGCTCGCTCAGGGCCAGTACCAGGAACCGTTTCCTTTTTTGGGTGAGTTCAGGGCCTTGATTGTTCCAGCTCAGCACCGGTTCATGTCAGAGCTCTCTACGTCTGTTCCCAATTTGTCGTTCTCCTCTGATGTGTCACCTCGCCTCGAGGAGTTCTCTCTCCCCCTCCGATTGTTACTTACCACCTGCATAGCAACTGTTGTCACAATGTAAATAGCACTATGACCACCCTGCTTGTTATTATTTGTAAACATCTTGCATATGAAGTCATGCATTACAACCGTGCAAACTGCTTATTTTGTTCAGTTTTGGTGTGCAGGTGGTACATTTTATTTGGCGGTGTGTGCTTAGTGTGTGTGTGTGACTAACTGGTTTCACAACGTTGATCTCATTAAACTTTTTCTCTCCTGTTTATTCTTTGGCTTCGCAGAGGACTATGGGCCTGATTATTATCCAGGTAACAACTTTTCAGGTTCATAGAAATGTTCTTGATGTTATTTCTATATTTAAATATCAGTGTGTTTTGTAAAAGCCACTCCTCTCTTTCTTGTTTAGATAATTCTGAAAACCCTGGAACCTACCAGGAACAGGTTCGGCTCGAGCCAGTAGTCCGTCCAGAAAAATCAGGTACATCTGCTGAATTCTCCTCGTGCCTGAGTCGTGGCATTTAACAGTAAGTTTGTACTGTAACTAGAACTCATTTGAAAAATCTGTTTTCCATGTGGATGTCAGACACCGATTTGGAGACGGAGCCCACCGAGCCTGGCCCTCTTGGTAAGAAATCTTTGGAGAAAGGAGGACAGATGATCAGTTGTTTAGTTTGAGTGGAGAAACTATTTTGCTGCGTTTCATTTCCAGATTGCAGAGAGGAGCAGTATCCCTGCACCAGACTCTACTCTGTTCACAAGCCGTGCAAGCAGTGCCTGAACAGCCTCTGCTTCTACAGGTACAAACAGAGGATATGGAATTACTTTTAAATGAGCAGTTCACCTCCACATGGAAAGCCATCATTATCTCTTTGTCCTTTTTTCAGTTAAAGCCCCTCAGAAGTTTATAGGATAAACAAAGCGTGAGAGACTCCATCTCACCCTTTCTCTAAAGTATTTAAACTACTTCTGCTACAAAGACAAAGCACACATTGTCCATCACATCTTCTCTAAACAGCTTGTGCCACTTAATCCAAGTGTGAGAGAGTAAAAGTCAGCATTCACCTAATGTTACAATTTCCTCATGGACAATGCATGAGTTTTGGTCTATGCTAGTTAATACAGGACTTTTGGAACTACAATATATTTATGTGACTCCTAAACACTGTTTAGCTACAGCAGGATGCAGATTTTATGTTTCTACAAATGTAAA
Source organism: Nannoperca australis (assembly GCA_036023655.1). NCBI lineage: Eukaryota > Metazoa > Chordata > Actinopteri > Centrarchiformes > Percichthyidae > Nannoperca > Nannoperca australis. The sequence continues at coordinate 33,315 of JAVQJD010097200.1, read as the reverse complement.
CATTTGTTTAGGCCAAATCACTGTTTGCTTGTCCTGCAAACTTAAAAGTATAAGTCTGGATGAGGATCATTTCTTATGTTCAACGAATCCTATGAAGAGACTCAAACCAACAATGTGTTATTAATACTTCCCAGCTTCTCTAGTCTGCGGCCCAGCCTTAAACCCATTGGTTCCTACTGAAGATGTACACCTTTAAACAGCTGGGCACTGTAGCTTTTAGGAAACATTCAATAGTAATTTGTGTATTTGACTATTTTCAGTCACGTATTAATACACACCGGTGCTCTAGTGAGTGTTCCCAGCAGCAGGATGTGACTATATCAACTGAAGATTAACAACCCATGTTTATCTTTTGACACCCAGTGCAACAGTGTTGCTCATTGATGTGTTTAATGGAGCTCTATGGCACAGATAAGCTGTATGGATCCACAGATAATACTTATTGATCAATTCATCGTTGGTTTTTTATCTATTTATTTCGATTTAATGACAGCAAGAAAATACAGAATATGAATAATAATATCTTTAAATAGAGTTTTGACTGATATGAAGATGACAGCCTCTCTACATGTTTTCATTAAGCTTGCGACGGGTGTACGTCATCAACAAGGAGATTTGCGTGAGGACTGTGTGCGCACATGAAGAGCTGCTCAGAGGTGCGTTCAGTGTACTCTGTATTTGTTGTTTTTTGTGTGTGCGCGTTTGTACGTTAAGATTTGTTATTTGAAATCTGACTCCCCTGTGCCTGCGCGTCTAGCGGACCTGTGTCGCGATCAGTTCTCTCGCTGCGGCGTGGCAGCGCTGAGCGGCCAGTGCGCATCAGTAGGAGGAAGCTGCGGGAAGAGCTGCGGTGGCTGCTGACTGAGTAGAGATCAGGGACGCTACCTGCCCAGATACTGCTGCTTTTCATCCACACCCTCTTCCTCCCAATTTCTCCACACTTTGACTCTTCCTGTACTCATTACTCCTGTGCCAAAAGCACTTTGTCTTTGTTCTGTTTATCTTTTTCTTTTTACACTTATGTCTGCCCAGTAGATCCTGTGTGTATAGATAAATATACTCCAACGAACATTGATGATTGTATAAATCGCTGGTGATGTACAATCATCACACTGGTGCTATAAAAACTAACTGTTGAATGAAGCCGCAGAAGACCTTTTTTAGATATATTTTTTGGCATATTGTACCGTATTAATCTCATGCTTTGTGTTTGTTGACATGTTACTGTACTTGTGTTGAAAAGCAGTCATTCTCATGATGATCAGCTCATCAATGGTGGCCACTGTGCACTGACATCAGACAAAACTAATCAATATCCAGCCGCCAACGGTTTCATTGTTGAAGATCATATGTGAAGAAAAGGTGGTGAGTGACCTCAAGTTTTTGTACTACTGCCACCTGGATCTGTGCTTAGCAACCAAGCAGCAAGCTTATATAAATATATACCAGTGGCAACAAGTGCTTTAAAAAGGCAACTCACAAACGGCCTCTGTACTACTGCTTTGTAAAACTGTCACTATAAAGACTGAGAAAAAAAATAAACTTTTTTTTTTACTACAGCTGTTCAGTGTGTCAAACTCGAGTCATGGCTGTAATGTAATCTGACGCTGCAGCTCAGTGTGCTGAAAGGTATTTATGAGAGACATGAATTATGGTGCACACAGTGAGTTTATTCTCCTGCAAACATGTGGCTTCCATGTGTATTGTCCATACAAGTCATATTGCTGCTATTAATCATCAGACTGTCTGGGTTTATACAGTATAAAGTACACACACCTAGTAAAACTAGTATTAACTAATAAAAAACACACAATGTAAGTTTATCTTCATACAGCAGTACTCGACTGTAAATTTCAGTTATAAAACTATCAATATATTACATCATCCGTAAAACCTGTTTCTGAGAGAAAATACAGTACAGCTCCTTCATTATGCTCGATAAATTGGTTTCCTGGAACTCGAACACAGTGGAGACCTTTTTTTCCCGATCTCACCGCCCCCGACTGTTAATATAAATGTGGAGGAATCGAGGCCAAAACAAACGGCAGGTTTTTCGTTCTTGCACTACATCCAGATTCTGTCTGGAGGGGAATCCTGCGGTAATTTGGGTTTCTTCTTGAATAAGAGCAGGAAGCTTGGGAAGATGTTGAGCAAGGATCAAGTACAGATGGCTGCCAGTAATCAGCCGGCTGCTGGCTTTTTCAGCGCAGCTGCTGAATCCCATCGCTCCGTCCCCTCGCCTGTCACTGGCTGATGTGCTGCGGGTCGAGTTAAGAGTTCCACAATGTACAAAATATCAATAAAACACAACAGACAGACAGTGGTGTTCGTCTCAGTGTCACAAAGTAAAACAAAGCACATTTTAAACATTGGAGTTAAGAGTATGAACACTTAGGAATGTTTCTATTAGTAAATATTGCTTTCAGACATTCATGAGTGGATTTTCCCTGGACGTGTGGCGTGCTGGTGCTTCTGGTTTTAAGCTGCATTTCAGTTTCCTGTCGACAATAAGGAGGATGGAAGAGAAGGCTGCCGCCGTTTCATCTCTTGCTGCAGCTGCTCCTTCAGGGTGGACACCTGCAGTCATACAGTGGGTGACAAAATTACATTTTAAATCTCTAATCTGTAATGTAGATTACATGATTACAGGTTGATGCCATCAATCTGTGTGCAAAGGTTCTTCCTCAGGTGGCTGCAGATAACACTAGCATTGTCTTTTCTTGCAGGATGTGTGTGTGTCTCCTGGTGACTCCACAGGGAGTTGGTTTGAAATGAAGGACGAGACAGGTGGTAGATTCTCAACCCGGTTCTGGATGTGTACATGTAAAATACCCTGACCTGGTTAGAATAACTTACTAGAAGCCTATGTTCTCTTTGATATGGGCTAAAACAATAAATAAATAAAATTGTAGATTTGACTGGAATCAGGCTGAGTGACACCATAAAACTGTAATTTAGTATTTTCTCAAAATGCATAAAGTACCTTCATTCTTCTGGTGTGTTCAGTGTTTCAAAACATAATGTGGATTTCAATGTTCTAAATAGGCCAGACTGTAATTATATTTAGGCTGCAGCAAAGCCCCCCCCTTACTGGACATTAGCGGACACGCTGTAGTGGATGTCAGCATCTGGGACAAATTATACTCTAGAACACGCCCCAAACCAGCTCATTCATTGTAGCAACATGGCGCGTGTACCTGCTCCTCCAGGCCTTTGACTCTGTGTCGGTGAGCTCGCTCTCTGGTGCCCAGCGTTCGCTCTATGTCGCTAAAGCTGGTCCTCAGTCTCTCCGCCTCTCGTTGGGCCTCGTCTCGCTGCCTCACCAGACTCTCACACAGACTGTGTGACTGCTCCATCTCAGCCAGCTGAGTCTGCTCAACACACACACACACACACACACGCACACACACCAAAATGTTGACTAAAAAGGAAAGGACAGAAACGTCTAAATGATGGAGAGACTTTGGTTCAGTTCTTTATAACATTACAGATCAAAAGCAGACAGCTAACCACCCAACAACCATGTCGGAGGCTCTGTGGTGACATGGAGGTAAAACAAACTCATGTTTTCTGGACTCCAAGCAAAAATCAGTGGTTTGATATCTACCAATAAATATGGACTAAGAAGGTTTATGTGCGTCCAAATATTTGCTCTGTTATGTTGTATTCAGGTACCGTCCCATTTTGATGTTTCCAGATCTGAAAACCAAATAAAAATCTAAAAAGTATTAAAAAAGCTAATGATGCAAAGGTCTACAATACATTTCACACTTACAAACGTAATAATCAGGTAGTTAGTCGCAGCATTTTAACGATGAGTAAACCAATCTGTTGTTGTTCACATTTCCGAGACAACCAACAGCTGTGACTTTTATTGGTCCGGAGGAGGTCGTCTGACAAATGGTTAAAGGCCCCTTGTAGAGAAACCTCCAACATGCTTATAGGTTCTTGTTTCTAGGTTACATTACACAGTGTGCAAACTCTCCAACTCTTTCTTCTTACTTTGAGCTCTAGTTTAGGGGTTTCCATTTTTTTCCCATCACAAACTGATTACATACTTTAGTGGGAATTACTGCTGTAGTTGATGAACACGTCTGCAGCCTGGGAAAAGTTCGACTAAATTAGGAGAAACTGAACAGCGGTTTGAGATGTAAAACCATCCTGAAATAAACAACTTTAATGACATTTTCAGAATTCTTAAGAAACCCACTGTAGCTTTATTTATTTATTTGCTTGTTTATAGCGTGTCTGTGGGAAATAAAATAACATAAAAAGTTATGATTCAGCATCATAACGGCAAAATAAAGTCGCCACAAAAATATTTTAAACAACTCTTGGCCGCTTTTTGATGATGTGTAATAGAAAGCAGATGCATCCAGAGCTGAAGTTAGTTTCAGGTATACTTTAAGTCGCAAAGCCTTGCCTGACTGTCCAGTGAGTTATTAACTTAAATATAATATTATAAAGACCTTCTCTATATAAAAAGTGCCCATACTATGGAATTCATTTGTCACATTAAAGGCTGATTTGTCTGCATGTGTTTGGCTTTGTCCCTCAGTGAAACCTGACAGACTCCAGGCCGCTCACCCTCCAGCAGAGGTGTAAAGCAGCTAAGAAAACAACTTCTGCGGCGCGTTGTGTCGCCAGCATTCACTCTGCCAACTGCAGTCTGGTTTAGCTTCCAAGAGGTTTTATTCGGCACCGCGTGCTGCAGTGAAGGCAGGTTTGATTTCTGGCAAATCTGTTAGTGTAGGTTTGATTAGCGGCTGTTCCCCACCTGCAGCATCAGTATCTGCTGCTGTGCTTCCTGCAGCTCCTGTTCAGTGGTGTTTAGAGAGCGATCCAAGCGGCTTTTCTCCGCTGACAGCCGCATGCTGCCTTCCTCGGTCTTCAGCTTCTGACGTTCAACCTAAACAAAGGTGCATTTATAGAAATGTAACCAACAGAAAGCATGAGATCCCATGTGAAAAACCGGATTGTGATTTCAAAACACGTGGTTTTTGGACACAGTTTAAGTTATCGGCTAACATCGTGTGCCATTTATACATCACATAAAAAACATATGTGAACTGAACACTTTTTCATTCAATATTATTAGCTATGGCATTTGTTTCAGATGTGACTAAACACAATCTCAAGAGACAATTTGCAGGTGAAAATGTTGTTAGCCATGCCAGCAGCGGTCGGTCCAGACATATCTCAGCCTCTGCTGTACTGCACTGTTTTGTGCTAGCAAATGTTAGCATGCTAACGTACTAAACTAAGATGGTGAACATGGTAAACATAATACCTGCACAACATCAGCATGGAGAAATTTGATCTTTACATACAGAGTGAACACTAAACTTTGTGTCAGCCTGTTCAAAATGACATTGCCTGTATCCATCGAACAGCGTTATTGTGCTCTAAAACAAAAATACATACACAGGTTCAATTTGTTAAATTACTAATAGATTAAATTTGCGTGTCATGTTCTGAATCTCTATGACCCGATGTCTACCATTAGGCATTGTTCGCTGTGGCAATAGGGTCACAGGTTTCAGGAATCATTGAATTCACAAGTGTCTCTTTCACAGTTTCACAGTTTTTGTGCGCAAGATACAGTGCTGACCTTATCCAGTGTGTTCCTCAGTGCATTCTTGTCTTTCTCCAGCCTCACAGCCTGTCTCTCAGCATCTTTTTTCTCAGTCTCCAGCATGGCGACCGCTCGTTGCAGCCCACGCAGTCGCTCCTCCACAGTGGACCGCTCTGTCTGAGCTGACTGGGCGCTGCGCTGAGCCTCCGCGAGACTGGCCGTGCGCTGACGCAGAGCCTGACGCAAGGAGAGACAGAGATCACATGCAAACACATGACGCTCGAGACTTCTTAGGAGGCACACTTGAAAAGCAGCCACACGGACGGTGAGTAAAATGTTATGTATCGGGATACTTTCGAGTGAGGTCACAACACAGTTACGTCAGTTTTTTGACACACAGATTATATATCTCCCTCACCTCCTGAGTGTTGTTGAGCTCGGCTTCCAATTCCTCTCGTCTCAGCTCACTCTGGTTCAGCTCAGTCTTCAAGCTTTGCACTTGCTCAGTGAGGCTGGCCGTAATCCTCTTCCCCTCCACTAATGACGCCCGGGCTTCATCCATTCGTTCCTTATTGGTAGAGAGAAATCGTCACATCACCGTCCAGGTTTCACCTACATTGTCCAAGGCCTTTTTTTAGGCCTTTTTTATCCTTCCGTCACTCACCTGTAGATGCCTTTTGTCCTGTTCAGCTGCACTCAGTGTCTTCTGCAGAGCAGCCAGACGACTCTGTGTGCTGCTGTGAGATGTCGCTGCCTCCTGGAGGCTCTTTTTGAGGGAAGACGTCTTCTCTTTGAGCAAAGATTCACCTTCCTGCGCTTTGAGAAGGGCCTGGCTCAGCCTTTCCACCTCTCTCTGGAACAGAGACACACGGGCTTCTCCTTCTGCCACCTGCAGTTTGTACAAATCAAATTTATGTATAATCCAGTCAGCAAACCAACAAATAGAAATACGTGTTGTTTTCTTTACTGCGGAGGTTGCAGTGAGTCAGGGGTTTAGAAGCTTTATGCATTGTATTTTCTGTCCAATTCAGTTTCAGCTACAAAGGTTTGCTAATGTATGCATGTATTTTTGCCTCCTTGCACATCTTAAAACCTAGATTTTAGTTATGGATTGAAATGTTGGCCTCTCAGTGCATCACTTTGTTCCAGGCTGAAATGGCTCTATAACTATTGAATGGATTGTTGTGATATTTACAGATTTTCATGATCCCCAGAGGATGAAGTCTACTGACTTTGGTGGGTTTCCTGACTTTTCCTCTATTGCCACCATCAGGTCAAGGTTTAATTTGTCCAATACTTTGGTTTATGACAAAATACCGGCAAAAAATTGAATTACTCCTAAGAACAAGCTCTCTTTAAACCCAAGTAAATATTCCGTCATTGTTTATTTTATAAAGGAAACGTTGTTCTTCATATTTCACTTTGTTGCATGTTAAGCTGACCGGCTGTGCACTGACTAAAAAACTGTGTAGGTAAAACTAGCAATTACTAGTAATGAATTAAATGAAAGCAATGTTTGCTTTCAGAATTTCAAATTTCCCACTGCAAATAATGGCCTGGTCAATTCTGGGGCACATAGAATATATTACAAATTTACTTCAAAACTGTGCATTTAAGTGCAGAAGAATCAGATTAAACTCTTATGGTTGCTGTACCTGCTTCAGTAGAGAGCCATGGCGCTCCTGGGAGGTCTGGCTCTCAGCCTCCCGGTCTCCCAGACTCAGCTTGAGTCTCTGAAGCTCCCCCTCCAGACTGCGCCTCCCCAGCTCCACCCTGGTGGCCCGGGCTTCAGCTGCCTCAAGTGCCTCCCGCAGACGCCTCCTCTCTGCCTCCAGACGCATCTCAGCAGCACGCTGCTTATTTAACTGATCCTGCGGAGATGGAGGGAGGACAGAGATCATTTTGGAATTCATCATGTTGTGTAATGGAGACCTGAGTTTCAGAGAGTCCAAAACAATGCTACAAACAGACACGAAGAACCCACAGATGACCCATAACTCCAACTTCACTTGTCTCTTTGCAAATCCTCTTGAGTTGAGTTCTCAAAATGTCTCAATCCAACAAATATGACTTTCTTTCTTTTACCACAAAGAGCCTCACTCTCACTTTGTGTCCCTGCTCCTTCCGTTGCCCAGGAGGTCATTTATTTTGAAAGGTGCTGGCATTAAAAACCAACATATGGTGACGCCCCAAGAGGTGTAACACAGTGTGTGTGGCATCTGTTGTTATTACATTCCCTGACAGCTTATGAGTCTAGGTGTGGCTCCACTGTTGCCATATGGTGATCATGGCAGATCAGCGGTCACTGCTGTGTGAAGGGCAACACAAATACATGGTGTTTATATACGTGCGCAAACGTGTGTGTGTACCTGCGTGTGTTTTTTATCCAGGTCCGAGGCCTGCAGCGCTCGCTCTAAATCCTTCACCCTGTCGGTGAGCGTTCTCCTCTCTCGGTCCCCTCTCCTCACCGCCTCCTCCTGTTGCTGGAGCAAAATCTGAGCGGTGGTAAGGCGCTCGTCCAGTCCGCGCCTCCCTGCAGTCACACACATTTATCAAAGAGGGCTTTGAGATTGTTTTGTCTTTTGGTTAGTTTTTTCCTTCTGAGGTTACAAGAATGTTTACCTTCTTGGTATTCCTGTAAGGAGTTTTGTAGCTGAGCCAGGCGACTCTGGGCAGAGTCTCGTTCCCCTGTCAGCTCCCCCAGCTCCCGCTGCAGGGCCCCCAGCTGGCATCGGGCATCATCCTTGAAAATCAGCAATAAACAAAGACTTGAATCAGACAAACACAAAAATATCCTTGAATCATTATCAGTATTAACTTTGCGTTTTCTTGTGTTGTCTTACCCGTTCTCTCTGTGCCTCACGCAGCTCCTGGAGGAAGTCTCTCAGATCACTTCGCAGAGTGTCGGGGTCCAGCTCTGGCTGAGGGAGAGGCAGCGGCATATCCCCTCTCTCAGGAGACACGGCCCCTGAGCCTAAAGTGTTGTCAGGGGTGCTTACTCGAAATTCTGTAAAAAGGAAATATAGAGTTTTCAGCACCTGTACAAACAGTTTTTTCTTTGTGTTGGGGCATCTAAAGGAGGAGAGGGGGGATCACATTGTATTACCCATCCAAAGAGTTTTCATGTGGCCCTGTGGTTTCTTCTTTTGGTAATATATTATGTATTTTTCTTTTCTTAATTTTATTATATTGTCATTTTCATATCTATATACAGTACCTTTCCCATTCACTTGAACTCGTGTGTTCAAACGTTTGACTGGTACTCTATGTTTGGTTGTTTGTTTTATATATTTTTCATATTTTCTTTCATATTTTAAAAACCTTTTTGTGGTCAAACCATTTTTCGCACACCTGTCCTTTGCTGCAGAGGTAGATCTGCATGTTACCTTTAGGAGGCGACAGCGAGGAGCGCAGCGGTGAGATGCTGTGGTGGCGTGACATCGTGCCTGGTGACGTGGAGCTCCCCCCCGGGCTCCTCCCCCTGCCTCCTCTGCCGCCTGCTCCGATGCCGAGCGTGCGCGTCAGTGCTGACTGAACGCTGCTCAGGCGAAACTCCAGGTCCCTCCTCCCGGCCTCGGCCCGGGCCAGCTCGGCCTCTGTGGCGGCCAGTCGGCCCTGAGCCTCGCTCAGCTGCAGGCTGGACTGAGCAGCAGAGTCATGAGCTGCCTGAGCGCGCAGGGCCAGGTTCTTGGCTTCATCCTGCAGCTTCTTCTCGCAGCCACGCGCCTCCTGCAGCTGAGCCGTCAGTTCTCTCTCGCAGCCTCGCCAGCCCGACTCAGACTCCACCAGGCGCTTTTCAGTCAGAGAAAGCTACATTGACAAAAAAAAAAAAAAAAGAATTACAAATTGTGACACAAAGAAGCAAGTAAGCAAAATCACAAGAGGCTGGAAATGTCTTTTCTTCCTCGCCTCTTTCTTGAGGGAGTCTCGAGCTGTTTCAGCTGCAGTTAACTTCTGTTTGAGGGTGAAAACCTCTTTCCCTCTCTCCTCCTCTCTTTGCTCCTCCAGCAACAGGCGAGTCTGCAGCTCTGCCACCTCCACCCCTTTCTGCTCCTTCTCTCCATCCAGAACCTTCAGCTGCAGCCAGGAAAACCACAACAGCACAACACAGTCACTCCCCGCGAAGAAAAACCTGCAGACGACTTACTAAGTGTAAAGCCTCTTTAAATGTCACAGAGGTGTGAAGGAGGGGTGACAGCATGTCCGACCTGTCTGCGGAGCTCCTGGAGTTCTCGTCGAGCTTCGAGTCGCAACCTTTCAACTTCTCTCAGGCAGCTCCGCAGCTCCGTCACCTCCTTCTGAGTGGATGAAAAGTTCTCCTCCAGCACGGCCAACTTCTGCTCCTTCTCCTCACACTGTCGTTTTAAACTGGAAAACCCAACACACACACACACACACACACACAGTGACTATGAAGAACTGCATTTCTCTCATTTCCGTCAATGGATCCCTTCCCCCGAGTTACCTGATTCTCTCTGTTTCTGCACTTCGTAAAGTTTCCCTCAGCTGACCGTTGGACTGGCTGACAGTGTCTCTCTCCTTGGTGACGTCGCCGAGGCTGCGTCGCAGCTCGGCCCCCTCTCTCCTGTAGTTCTCTGCTGCCTCGTGAGTTTGGTTCAGACGACGCTCAATGTCCGACACGTCCCGCCGAAGCTGGTCGCGACTCTCCTCGTTAGCTGAGAGAGAAGCTCTGCACTGGTCCAGCTGGAGGGCGAAAGTCATGTGTGGTACAAGGTGATGTAACTGAACAGAATTATTTAATAACGCCCAACGGGAAGGTCTGTTTTCCATTTGCTAGTTCACAGGATATCTGCCTTGTTGCCAGGGGGGTAAGAACTTTTATCCAGATAGGGCATGTTTGAATATTTTCTAATAATGTGTTGATTATGCAGCACATGTATTTCATGATCATCTATCACTACATGTATGTTGATAAAGATACAGATGAAAACTGTTGTTTTTTATTAAAATGACAGTTTTAGGATTGTTCATTTATTTTTCAATCTTCAACAGACAACTCATCTGCTTTCAGTGGTTACAGCTGACATTTCAACTGCAGCCATCTCTTTAACTGACATCTCAGCCTTTCAGGTCTCAGGTTTTCACCTTTGAATAACAAAAAAATATATAAACAGATTTTAATATTTTCTTCAGCTTCCACAACTTCCACTGTTCATTCACAATTCATTTAATCTGCTTTCAGTGCTCACACTTAAGGCGGCACTTCAACTGACATCGTCTTTTAGTTTATATACTTGAACTGGCCATTTTCTTTCAACACATCCACATTAATCTATTACATAAACCTCGCCTGTCATTTCTACTCTTTTCAGTGCTTCAACTTCAACTAAGGCCGCGTTCAGACTGATGTCTCACCAGTAGCTGCTCTCATCTGACCTTTCAACTCCTTCCAATGTTAACATTCTGACTGACACTCCTTTCTGTATTTGTATTAAACTATCACAAGTTGCATTTTCTTTCTTTCTTTATCTTTATTTAAACGTAGCTTTTTCTACTACTTTTACTGCACCTACTTCCATGGAAATAACACAGCACATGGATCCCACGTTTGTCACAACGTGTAAGTTGATGTAGATCTGGATATAAATGCATACAAAAATGTGTTTTCTATTATTATTTTCTATTATCAAATTCAGAGGACTGTGCAGCCTTGGTGGAGGTATGTGCTCTCTGATTTGTACTGCATCACTTTCATACTCCTCACTTGTACAGCATCATCTACCTCTTTGAGAGCAACATCGGCACGGGACTGAAGATCAGTACAAGTCTCTCGTATACTGTGGAGTTCCCTTTGGTGGACAGAAGCTGCATCCTCCAGCTGGCAGCGAAGCTCCAGCAGCTCACTGGTCAGTGCCCCAACTCTGATCTGTGTAAAAACAAAACAGTCAGTTTAACGAATGTTCCTGATGCTTTTGGGTTAGAAGATAATTCAGCAGCAACAGAAGATAAACTCAGACAGGAAGTCACATCACCTGCTCCTGCTCTTTGTCATGAGCTGCTTCTCTGGACATCCGCTCGGCCTCCAGGGCTGCAGCTGACAGCTCAGCCTGCAGGGAGGACACCCTGTCAGACAAAACTGTTTTCTCGGCCACCTTCAGAGAAAGGGTCTGGGAAGAGAGAAAAGGTTTGTTTACAAAGAGGTGGAACTTGTAACAGATGTTCCAGAGTTGAGCCACATTGTCTTTATACTTTATCTAATGAAATACAATGACAGAAAGGCTGGGCAATATGGTTGAAACCATTATCATAATTAGTATCAGGATAATTATCACACCCTCGTTTAAGATAAAATAATCTCGTTTTCCTCTGATGCTATTGATTATCTACCCATTATCTACAGCACCACAGCTTCTCTGAGGCTTGGACCCAGATCCCACCTGTTGTTTCTCAGTCTCAGCCTGCAGCAGACTCTGATCTCTGTCACGCTGGAGGCTCCTCAGTTCATCCTGCAGCTGCTCTCTTTCTCTCTCTGCTCTGTGGAGCTGATCCTCCGCCTCCTGCCTGAGCTTCCTCAGAATGCCCTCATGCTCCATCAGCAGACTGTGCCGCACGACTTCCTGTGAAACAGGGCGTCCAACAGCACAAACATGGATTAAAGAGTCGTCGGCATCAACAGCCTTATCCGAAAAGTAAAAATAGGTCTGCGGGCAGTGCTTTAAGTTACACTCAGCCACTGAACCTTCTGACCTTTTCGGAGACCAGCCTCTCCACCTCTTCCTGATGTTCGGAGATGGCCTTCCGTAAAGCCTGCTGGGCCTCCAGCTGTGCAGCATTTAGAGTCTGAGTCAGAACCTGTTTCTCCCTCTCAGCCTGGGCCAACACATTCTCCCAATCTGAGCGTACACGCTTCAGTTCAGCTGGAAATCCCATCCAGGAAAACATCCAGGAGAGGGACACACAGGACTCAATCATTAGGTTCTCATTCTGTCATATTACAGTCTCTCCCCTTATACCAAATGTTTTCTAGTTTAGCTCCTAAAGAAGCATATTTGTGTTACAGATGTTTCACTAATCTTCTCTTTTCTCTTTGCTTTTGTATATGTTTTCTACACTTTGTCACTCACCTGCTGCAGTCTCGCAGCGGACTCGAAGGTTTTGGTTCTCTGTCTCCAGCATCTCCCTGCGAGACTCCACCTGAACAAGCTGCTGCTGCACCTCGAACAGACTGGTTTCCAGGGACTCCCGCTCCAACCTGCAGGGTCACAAATACAAGTTACACGCGCACGCACACACACACACACACACACACACACAGAGACTCGTGTTAAAATGCGTCACTGACAAACAACAACGACACACACCTGAAAGCAGCTAGTTCCTCTGACAGCATTGTGTTTTCCCTCTCAGACGCCGTCAGCTGAACCACCAGCGCTGCTTTGTCTCGGGCAAGTTCTGACCGACTGCGGCCGGCTTCCTCTAAGGCTACCTCGTTCCTCTGGCCCTCTCCTCTGGCAAGACTCAACTCTGATCCCAGAGAAGTCACCTCGCTGCAAAGCTGTCAACAAAAGACAAAAAGGAAAACAGAGAAAAGAAACAATTACACAAAGAACTGGAACTCCCAACCATGTGATGTTTCAAGGAAATAATGTGTTCTTTCATGTGATGGAAATGAGAAAGTTATGACAAAACACCTCTGTAGCTGCATAAGACGTTTCTCTAAATGATTAGTTAACAATGAAATGATAAATGCGAAGTGCAGCAACAGCTTTTGCTGAAGTAATTTTAGGTTGGACTTAAATGATTTAAATGACGATGTAATGTAATCTGTTATGCACCTGTGTGACTTTCTCCTGCAGTTTAAGCCTCTCAGCCCTGAGACTCTGGAGCTCTGCCTCCAGCCCCACGCGGCTTAGCTCGGTGTCCTGCAGTGAATGGTGCAGCGTGATGCGGGCAGAGTCCAGCTCCAGCCGGTCCTGCTCCAACCGGACCAGCTCATCTCTGATGGTCAACTTCTCCTGCTCCGCCTCCCGTTTCTGAGCCTGCAGGAGGGCCTTCTCCTCCTCCAGCTTAGAGACAGAGTGATACGCTTAAATTAAGAACCACATTATACATAATTCATGAGGAAAAATTAAATCAAACTGTTCTGTTATTCTGGTCTTCCTATTACTTTTTTTTCTTCTTTTTTTTCCTAACATATTACCATACCATTACATTTGTACTACCCTCATTCCCACTATTCCAACCATTCCCACGTTTTTGCACTATATTACATATTTTTTATAAATAAAAAAAGAAATATGTATGTATGTACCTGTATATCTTCCTTGTTATATCTTTTAGTGATCATTTTATATACTCTGTTCTATTTTATTCTGTTCTGAATTATAAAATTTGAATATTTGTTTATACATGTTCTGCGTTTAGAGTATGGAGGGGGCAATAGAGGTGAACCTGAACCTGACTTCTCTTGGCCGACCCTGGAAGGCTGCATCTGACACTTTTTGTAACTTCTTTAGGTTTAAACTTCTCTTTAACTTTGTGTTTTCATTCTTCACAAAACCGCTTTTCTCACTTTTTGTGTGTATAACCAAAGGCAACATCATAAATGTCTCCTTGGAGACACTGTTCAAAAGTGTGTGCCCTTGTCTCCATTTTTATGATTCATTGCATCGAGACCATAAAGACAAGCGAAAAAGAGACAGATGGAGAGAGACAAGGGATGTGGTGTTGATGATGACATCAGGTCATGGTCATGTGGCTGCTTGGATAAAGTAAAAACACTGAACGTGGTTGGATACACAAAAGTTAATTTCAAGGGTACTGAACCCTTTAAGAGGTCAAACACATTCCTGAAATGACCTTACCTGCAGAATGTAGGTGTTCAGGTCCGTTTTGTCCTGGGCCAGCCCCTCATTCATGCTTCCCATCTTGGCCAGAGAGTCCCTGAGAGCTGCATCCTCAGACTGCAGCTTGTTAAGCAGCAGAGAGAGCTCTGCGTTACTGCTCTCAGCCTGGAGGGGAAATGAGCGTCACACAAAGGCCATACTCAACAGGAGAGCACAGAACTATTAAATCTGCTGGAGTTTAATGTGTACAAGTTGTCTCTTTCTTACCCGAGCGAGTGCTTCAGAGAGTTGGGCTCTCTCTCCCTCCAGCAGCTGCCTCTCAACCTCCCCCTGCTGGTGAGTCTCCCTCACTGCAGACAGCTCTCCACGCTGAGCTGAGGCTCGACTCTCACTCTGATCCCACTGCTTTTGTCTGTGGCAAAACAATACGCAGGCGCTACTATAACAATACATTTTAGGTACAATGATGACAGAGTTAGGAGTCAGGAGGGGTTTGTAAATGAGGAAGATCTCTCTGTATGGGAAGCCAATACAGATCTTTTCTTCCTGTAAGCGTATGCACCGTGTGTTGGCTGCACAAAACTTTGTGGATTAGTGTCACGTCACTCCAATAAGCCTACTTACATCCTCTGTGTCTCTGCCTTCGCTCGGTCTCTCTCCTGAATGGTGGCCTCCTTCTCCTCCCTCTCGTGATCTCGCTCTCGCTGCGTGGAGGCCACAGTCAGCTGAAGCTTCTCGCAGTCCATCTGCAGGATCTGGTTGCTGCTCTGTGCCGCCTGCGCAGCCTTCTCCAAGCTGACCTTCTCACTGCAATGTGTGAAGGATTGTATTGTACTGTAATTGTATTGCAGAGTTGTAGTTACATGCATGCACAGCAGACTGTGAAAGGTGATGGAACTGTCTGTGAACCTGGCCAGCGTGTCTCTCTCCTGCTTCAGACGATCCTTTTCTCTCTGTGCGGTCTCCCTCTCTCTCTGAGCAGCATCCCTCTCTCTCTGCAGAGCTTGGTTCCGCTGTTCTGCGTCTCTTTTGGCCAAATCAGTCTCTGAAAGCTGCTTGCGCAATTGTTGCACCGAGGACTGGGCAGAGAGCAGACGCCCTCGAACATCCTGCAAACACAACACACGTGAAGTCACAGATGGCTGTAGTTTTATTTCCAAAGAGTGTGAAGGACTATTTGGAAGTATTTCTTTGGGAAAAACAAAAGGCAGTTTGAGTAAAAACTCTTCATGGTGAGGTCTGCGGATTATCCAGAGTACCGGGGACACATTTTTCTTTGAGCTGCATTTGGATGGAGTAGGAATCTCAAAGACAAATATCTGGACAAACAAAACCAAATCCATCACCATGGCAGCATGATACCACAAAGCGTAAGTGAGAAATTGTGTTTTTGGTTATTGAGCTTTGCTAATGAGAAAACATTGTGGCTGTGGAAGCCTAAAGGTTGTGAGAACTGCTGTGATGTTGTGACTAAATGCCTCCAGTTTTGTGGCTTGAAGTAAAAAAAACCTCTCTCTCAATAATAATGGTCTAAAAAATGATTTAAATCCAAATCTTCTCATTACATGTGCATCATAAAAAACAGTGAAAGTACGAATGAAAACACACATTAAACACATTAAAAATGTCCCTGTGTTTTGGTCTAATCACGTAAAATGTTCAACAAAACAAAAAAACAACCTCACCAATGTGCTGCTTCCTGAAACAATAACTGTACTGAAATGAAATGAATGAACACAGTGTGAATGGTGTAGCACATGAACAGCGTGTGTGTAATTCTTCATCATGACGCTGGTTCAAAAAAGGATATTTCACCTGAAGCTGGAGCGTCTTGTTTGCAACTGCAGAGCGCAGAGCAGACAGCGCCGCCTCAGAGAGAGGAGCCAGCGAGGAGGGCTGAGAGGGGGAGGAGGAGCGGCGAGGGGAGGAGGAGCGGTGAGGGGAGGAGCCACGGATCAACGCTAGCAGCGGAGCTCCGGAGTTGTCCTGGTCTGCCTCTGATGACGACTCTCCATCTGACAAAACTGTCTATAAAAGAACATCAAAATGAGGCACTCCCGTCTTAATGATATTAATGGTGTGGGCGTGTGTAGCTGTTTACCTGAGCGATGTCCCGCAGAGTGTCTAACAGTGTCTCGGTGTGAGTTCTCATCACCTGCATGTCAATCTCATCGTTACCACTCTGCTCCTGAAGGAAAAGCAGCAGAAAGAAGCACCTCAGTCACCCGGAGGAGGAAGATTAATGCAACCAACCACCAAAAAACACTACAGCTTTAAAAGATAAGACATCAAATCCTATTAAACGACCAAAACCAACAGTGTCTCTCTCTCACATTCTCTCTCTCTCTCAGTTCTTTCAGATTTCCCTACACTGTCAGTGACTCTCTGTTACAAGCCAATTCGATTCTACAGTAGACGTGTGTAAATTCTTAAAAACAGGTCAAGATAATACAGTTTCATTTTTAAATGAGGCTAAAAAAATCCTAAACCGGCTGGGCAGTGTAGTCTTTGATAAATGTTACTCAAACAGGAGCGAGGAGTGTATTTGTTTCATGCGCGGATTTGATACACATTTTGATAAATAGTGAATATTTAATACAGTGTGTGAGTGTGTGTGTGTGTGTGTGTGTTCATGATATTGAAGGAACACATCACCCAGTTCAATGGAGCTGCTCATTGATGTGTTAAAATGTTTTGACAATAAGCAGAAAATGACTCACTTCAAGCCTCCTCATCAGTACGACAATTTCTCTGTCTCTCTCTTCAATTTGGCCCTTTAGTCTCTCCCCCTCTCGCACTGAATCTGACAGCCTGGAAGTTGAAACAATGAGCCACATTTGAAAAAAAAAGTTTTATAATTAATAACAACTCACGGCTAAACACGGCCCCTGACCTGACGTTGAGCTCATTTGTCTCTGCGTCCGTTCTGGTCTGAAGATTCGTCATCTCTGCCACTCGTTCTCTCAGCTGCTGCTCCAGCTGAACCCGCACCGCTTTCTCCCGCTCCAGGGCCAGAGCGGCTCCTGCCTCCCGGCTATGCAGTGCGGCGGACAGACCCGCACAGGACACCTGAGCGGAGTGGGACGACCGAGCCAGCTCGTTACGCATGTCGGACAAGTCCCTGAGATTGGAGGGAGAGTGACGGGGAGGGGAGGGCAAAATGTTAACACCGTCACAGTTGGACGTGCGTGTCCATTAAGATAAGATTCAAATCAGAAGACAGGAAATAGCATCATTTGGCTAAACAGTTTGCACATCGTTGATCTTAACCTTTCAGTGGCGCTCTTCAGTTCACAGACATGCCTCCGAAACCCGACCACTTGTCGCCACAGCATCAGCAGTCGACTGTGCTCTGTACTGAAGTAGCTGTGGAAAGACTGAGACAGAAACAAGTACATTTAAAATGTTTCTTCATTTAAAATGTTTTACTACTTCATAAGCACCCCTCTCTCACCTCTTCTTCTCTCCTCCAGTCAGACTCCTTTTGTTCCAATTCCTCCCTGGCTTTTGTCCAATCAGCAGAGAGCCTGCGGATGTCCTGGCTGAGAGCCTCGTTGGCCAAACCGGCCTGCTCCAGCTGCTCCCTCAGCATGGCATTCACCGCAGACAAACTGCTGCTCCTGAAAACACAACAAGAAAACCAAAATAATAAATGGAGTCGACAGAGCACGTAGGGCAAAAACAATGTGATCTTCTGAGGGGCTTGATGCACACAAGGCCAGGAGAACGAAATTCTGGCCAAATATGTGATGTCTTTCATGTCATCAGTCACCTCTGCTGTTCTTCTTCCAGGCGGATTAACGCATCCTCCAGGTTGCTGCTGGATTCGTCTTGATGACGACCATTTGATGATTCACTGTGGCTCTAAATTAGAAGATTTGATATTGGAGTGTTATTAAAGTGTGGATAAAATGTGTTTCCTGGTGTCAAAATGACTGAACGCCACTCACGCTCAGCCGGTGTTTCTCCAGCTCTGAGGACCTCTCTTGCAGCATCTGCTCTAGATCCCCACATCTCTTTTTGTACTGAAGCACCTGAAGTAGCAGGAACATTTTAACTTGTAACACCCCGATGACGACATCTCAACTAGAGACAGAATAAAACAATCACCATACCTTGGCCTGCAGTTTCTGCACGAGCTGCGCCTGCCTCTGCTGACCCTCCTGGTAAGCAGTGAGTTTACGCTTGTAGGCCGCCTGCTCCTCATCCAGCCGCCGTCGTAAATCCACGTTCTGCTGTGCCAGGCTGCGGGACTCCAGTGAATCACGGTCCCCTTCTCCCGTCTCTAAGCGTAGCGCCTGCTCCAGCTGTGTGTTTAATTAAAGGTAAGAGGGTTGTTTACTTTTACACAAACATTTTTCACACATGGTCACAGATCTACTCAGTGCTGCCATGCGGTGAATTCAGTCGTGAACCTTCACGTACTGTAAATCCCAACAGACTTCAATCTCACCTCGAGGTCCATTAGTAGCTATTCTGGAGCTTTCTATCACATCATACCATCTTCCTCATCAAATGGATTTTACACACTTGTCGTGGAATTTTTTAATGAGCACTTTAAGGACTTCTCTTCCATCTTGGCTTAAAATTATGAGATTGAAAGTTCAAACTGAGTCGTCTACATACTGAGAACAATACATTGTTATTCTTGGAGCAACTCATCACTTGTTCTGTGCAAACTGATGCTTTAAGTCAGTGGACTGTTTAAATGTGCAATTATGTGTAATTATATGGAGAAGTACACCATTATCAAGAGAAATTGCATCAGAGTAGTGACTAATTCACTTTTCTTCTATCTTCTCCACTACCCTCCTGCTATTCTACATGTGCCCAAACCTGTACGTGAATATCCAGTAATATCATGTTTACAATAGGACCTAAAAGTCCAGGACAACTTTTCAGTGTACATGGATCTATGAATAATATGGGATTGATTTCTGTGATTATGAAGAGATAATCGCCTCACTGTTATTAAAGGTTTGTGAATTTATGATTTTAAACCCAGCTCACTGAAATGATACAAGGATAATGATCAGACTTTAAGAATGATTAGTACTGATTAATAGTAATCAAGAGAGTTTTATAAAGAATCGTATATTTCTTTGAAGAACGTCTGAGTTGTCTTTTGTTTTTGGACACAGACCTACATGTTAAACCCAAAAACCATATGCGGGGCCCACCCACCACTACACCTCCTCTCGTCTCCACTGAAGCCCCCTGTTTACAGTCACCCAGGGTGACAGACGCCATGGCAACATTACACTTCAGTTCATTCCAGCCCCCGTCACCTGGGAGACCAGCAAATCTCAGACAAAGAAAGACCAAGAAAATACTGAAATGGGAAAAGGGGAAAGTGCCACAGCGTTCCCTTTAGGTGTTTTTAACATTGAGGATTTTGAAAGTCTTTTTACTATACAAAGAGTGGAGATGATGGACATCGGTCATGTATAGAAACCATGATACCTGACTGGGTTTTATTTTTATCAGCTCACTGTCCCATCGTCTTGCCTTGCTTACCCTCTCACTGATTGCACCGTATTTGATGGCGAGCTCGTCTCGGTCCGCTCGACTGTGTGCCAGCAGGTCCTCCAGCCTCGCCAGCTCCCCCTGCAGCGCTCTGTTCTCCTCCTGGAGGGACATGACCGAGGACATGGCTCCGGCGGCTGACAGAAAGGGCAGACAGACACAACAATCAGGCAAAGAAAAGGGTCACTTGATTTGATGGGAGAGCAGGTCGCGGCAACTCACCGCTGTCGCTGAGGTTCTTTGTGACAATCTCTCGTACTCGTGCTGGTAGGCATGTAGGGGGGGCGTCTGGTGAAGGGCCCCGCACGGTCAGCCTCTTCTCCTCAGACAAAACACTCTCCTCCAGCCTCTGATGTAGAAAACACAGACAGTTGGTGATTTACCTTTGAGGCGCTCGAAATGACAAAAACGACAGCCCCAGCAACTATGGAGTGTAGCTCCATGTGTAGACAATCCCAACAATGCCAAATAAACTGAAAGACGAGGATGAATATGTGTTTGAGAAGTGCCACAGGACCACACGGTGCCACAACAGTTTAACCCTGGGACACAAATGTTCACTGTGCTGTCCACAACAAGTTACACAAGCAGTACATTTTGTATAGATGGCATCATACACAACTACCTCGTGTAAATTAAGCAACCTGTACATTAACCATAGTTATATTTATTCCTTGCACTCTGCTCATTTGCACTTTATTCTTGCTGTATCATATAAAACATTGTTTGTCTACTTCACGTGTGTATTATTGAGAGCGAGATAATACCGGAGTCAAAGTCCTAGTATGTACACATACCTGGCCAGTAAAGCGGATTCTGATTCTGATTCTGATTGGCTAATGAAAACACAATACTCTCCTCCAACACAAACACGCACGCACACAAACCGGCAGCTTTATTTGTCACATCACACACCAGCGCTCTATGTTTAAAAAAAGCGACAAACAGGAGGTGGAGGAAGGCCACGGCGTAGCTCACCTGTATCACAGACTCCAGTTTGTTGGAGTCGGTGTCTGAGGTTTCCTCAGCGCTCATCGCGGCAGCAGCAGAGATTTGAAACCCCCCCCTCCCCTCCAGGGAACAGGATTATCTCCCAGTGAACGCTATACGTCTCCACAAGATGCGCCGTCGTCTTTTGATTTCCGATAAAGAAGCAAAAGCTCACGACCTGTTCGGTTTGGGGGCTGTTTACGCGCTGCGCGCTGGAGCCGAGAAAGTTGGGGGGGAGCGGAGTGTGCACCGGCGCAGATTGAGGACGGCAGGATTAGCGGGGTTTAAGACGCACACCCCCCCACCTCCTCCGCTCCACTCCACCTTCACCGCTCGCGTTTACAACCCGCGAGACCACTGCTATTATTCAGCTGCACAACAATAAAGAGACACCGAAATAAGACTTTAATACCTGACAAAAGGTAAAGGGGCAAAACATAAACATATCGTGACCGGGTTTTTTAAATGTTGCATGGGTAGAACGTCTTCAATCACTTTTAGAAATAGAATATAGTGTGGGGGAGGTCGGGGTCAAATTCACACACAAATCACTACAAATATCTTTTAAATCTTATTTTTTATTTTTTATATTTTTATATTTTTGACTGCATGGTTTCTTCATGTGCCTTTGGTTGAATGTAAATGTCAAAAGTGTTGCTGTTAGTACAGGCAGTATCACTGAGAATCAACAGCCCACTCTGCAGCTTTAGCTTTAGCTGCAGGGCCGGATTAACCAGGAAGAGAGCCGGGGGCCAAGAGTGAGCCGAGGGCCACATATGCACAGCAACTTATCTTATATATTATTATAACACGGCAATAAAATCATATTTTTATTAAAGCAATGTTAAAGGGGTCACTCGTGATGATGAACCTACTGAGAATTATCAACAGACTTTTTGGAGCTTTGTGGCAAGTGTCAGCTCCTTGTTTAGCTGCTTCCATTCACCCCCACCGCTCTCATAGTAATGATGAGTGTTTTCAGTGAAAAGACTCTAAAAACCACCACCAGCACCAAACAGCAGACAGACACAGTTAGAGGAGAGAAGAAAGCAGCCGAAATATATAAACATTTTAAATTAGTTCATAAAATATGCACTATAAGTGATACATTAAAGGTATTAAAACTGGGTTTCAATACGGTGACCCTTCGGAGTATTAGTCAGACAAAAAAAGAAATTTGAAGACGTCACTGTGGTTTTGGGGCGTTTTTTTTAAACTATTGTTCGACATTTTAAAGCAGTTCATTGAGAAAATGTTCTCCAGGTGAATCGACATTGAAAATAACTGTTAGTCGCAACCCTCAAAATAATCACTTTGCTGCCTAATACATATGTATTATTATGTAGCATTGATGCAAATACATCAATACAATAAATTCATTCTCAGGTTGTCTTTTAATCTCTGACTCGAATTTGTTGTTAAATGATCAGTTTAGGGTCAAATACATGGAAGCATTAGCAAATTCAGAACAATAATATTTATCAAAGGGAGTCTGTAGATATTTGAATGTAAAGCTACACGCGGGGGTCTGCACTGTGCTACTTAATGTTTGGATTGTCATAGTGACAGACAAGAGGATGATTGTGTCAAAACCACAGCCTTAACACAGACCCACACGTTTGTAGTTCTAGACTTGTGAGGACCCACACTCACAAGACGCATTCCTTAGCACCCCCGGCACCCCTCCCCCCTATCACACTCTTGGGGTATAAAATTCAAAGTGGTCCTCACAAGTATAGAAGTAAATATAGACATAAGACCACACACTCCCAGATACACAAAGTAATACAACTAACATTTTGACCACAAATTGCCACAAATGTCTGGTTTAAAGAAAGTTAACCATGTCAGGATAAAAGCACATTGTGGTACATATGGTAACCTATGACCTCGTAAATCAGGATCCATGTGCATCCACATTGGTAATAATGAATTACAGAGATGCTGTCAAAGTTTAAACCGTTTGTAAACTGTCCAAAAAAGTCACTGCTTGTGATGATTAGAGAGGAACGTCTGGCCTTTTGTTTTCTGTCAACTGTCACCCCATTTGAATTGCTTAACGTGTGTAGCGCCCCCGCCTGGCCTGTTGGTAGATGACCGGCACTGATTTCAGTCTGTGTGGTGAAATACGCGCCTGTTGATCATCTCCACACCTTGAGTTCAGCCCGAAACTCGCGACTTGTCGCCCCGCTCGATCTGAACAGCCTGTGTGTTTACAGCCAGGGATGCGGCCATAAATAAACTGCTGAATAAAAAGCATGGTCTCTGGTCGGGAACCATCTTCAGCTGCTTCCTCTTCGTAACACCTCACATAAAAGGAACACTGTTGTTTCAATCCATCGCCAACATCCTCTTTCTTCGCACACGCGCACAGACTTCATTATTACATTCATCACTACAAACCTAAGTTTTCAAAAGTCTTTCAGGAGTTGGGGGCGGGAGGAAGAGGAGGAGGAGGAGGAGGAGGAGGGAGAGGGAGAGAGGGGGGGGGGGGTTGGACGTTAAACTGTGCAGCATCCGCGCGAATTAAACCGATCACGAATCAAGACTTTGCTTTGCGTTGCGGCAGCAGACACGGAGATCCACACACACAGACGCGCTGCTGTGGAAACAACGACCGCCTGGATGTAAGACGCTTCACGTAGCGAGATCCCCACTGTGGTTCTGCGTAACACCCACTTCCCCGTCTGATTTATAGCCTCACCTCGAGAGATCAGCCCTGGTGAGCGTTATCCTGCCGTCCCTTCATTCACCTGCGCGCGCCGAAAGACCACGCAGGCAGAAACGGCTCCCGTCCGCAGCAGTTACACGCGGATCACCAGGCGCTGTTGCCTTGTTCCGAAATATTCTCCATGCTTTTTCCGGGGAGGGACTTCCAGTTCCCCCGCAGCAGCAGCAGCCTGTCTGTAAATAGCACCGTCTGCACCGGCCTGCATGATGGTGCGTGTTGTATGATCGCGCGCATCTCATTTCTGTATTAACATTTTCAAATAAATCAATCAACTTTTTTTTTTCTCCAGACAAATGATTGCGAATAATCCGAACTGGTAAAAATCGGCTTCAGCAAGTCTCAAATCTTATATAGGTAATATATAAAATAGATACAACTTATTTTTTTCACTTTTACAAAGAAATGTGGCTTTTTTTTTTATAGTTTCATTAATAAAAGCAGATGTGTTAAATGTAAAAATTACATGAGGCAGAAACTGGATCTGATACAAAGTCAGCACACTTTCTTGCAGTCTGGAAAACAGTGATCAAACCTATTATATAATTATACTACTCAGAAGAATCAGACAGTTCATGTCTACTGATTCCTCTTCCAATCAGTAAAATAACATGACAAGACAAGATAGCAACATTTCTGCTGCGATCAGATATTAAAAACTATCCCTTAGAGTATGTTGCTTATTACATCGAAGAGGTAACTAACTTGAAATCGCTCCTCGTATTAGAAACAATCTTCTGCGATACCAAAAGCTTTAAATACGCTGGGAACGTACTGCAGCTGTGAACAGGACAAAGAGAGTCATGAGTCGATGAAATATATTGTTTATTTACAACAAGACATAGGTTCACATTTATACATTTTAGATCTTTTTCAGAAAGGCACTTAATCAAATACTCGATTAGCAACAACTTTAAAGAAACTTAAATTTGGTAAAAAGGCACATTTTAAAAAGCAACACCACACGAGGCACATGGAGACACATGAAGGGCGTAGACAAAAATGAACAAACCAACAAAACATGTTCAAACTTTGAACGACAGACAAAATGGCATCCAACGCCGTGATTTAAAAAAAAAAATTGGGTATTTTTTTTATGAAGGCTTAAGAGGTTTCATGTAAAATGACTAATCAAATATTAATATAGCTTTGCAAGATCTCCTAAAACTAAAAATAATAAACAGGAAAAAGAAAAACCCACACACATACTTGTATACAGCTTCAATAGGTAAACCATTTAACTTTCCTAAATGGTTAAAAACAACAATGAGATGAGTGGTGCAAGTGTAATGATGCATGATGTTGTACAGACAAGGAACAGAGGGACACAATCAAATCTGCTTTCTGGACAGATCAACAGTGAAAGGGGGGGGGGGGAAAGAGCCCCACTGCATAGCAGAGTGTGGGGGGAAAAAAGAATAAAATGGTAGAAATATGTACATTTTACTGTTTGTTCCTCCAGAGTGTGTTGGTCAGCGGGCTATAGTTTACTGGAACAGATTTGTTACAGAACAGGTGCAGTGAATGAGCCAGTCAAGTCATGCCAACAGTTCCTCTCTCTCTCTTAGTTGCTGTTTGCCACATTCGTTCCTGTCCATGGAATGTATGGAACCTGAGTGTGTGCGCGTGTTCTCACGACTCAACTAAACTGCACCCATCCTGATTTGACAGCGTCTTTACTGGAGCTGCGGAGGAGAGAGGGTGGAAGAGCGATGATGATGAATTCAAAAACAAAATCACGTAGGACGAACACGAGTATGACAGACGGACGAGGTGGATTCCTACACGGACATAAATTCAGGTGACATTTTGGGGGGGGGGTTTGGGGAGAAACTTACTTGGAACCTGCAGATGTGAAATCTCCCCAAACGTCAGCGCTGGGTTGATCTGCGGGGACGGCGGACCCAAAGTCCAAAAGAGAGGCTGGAAGAAAAACAATTACGGAAAGCATGAATGCTGTTTAAATCACGTTAAGGTGTTTTAAAAAAAGAAATTTGATACAGCAGCACGGTGATCACCAGCGTTAGTCGGCACAGCTGAGACTATCGGCTGATCCCCAGGAGGCGGCATGACACCTCCAGCCTTTGCACCCGGCGGAGGTGGGAGTAGACCCCCACCCATGGGCCGCACTTTGGCACCGCCTGCTTCCTTCTTCTTGATGTTCTGTGAAGGACAGGGTGACGACAGTTTCTGAGTGTCTCTTCTCCGTAAAATCTGTCATTGTTGAATTTATTATTTCATCCCTTCACATCTCTAGTTTTGGGGATAAATGCTCACCCCAATGCTGATCTTGATGGTCTGCCCCTCTTTGAAGCTGAGGTCCAGCTTGGGTGCTACGCTCTCAGAAGCCTCCTGTTTGGCGAACTCACCTTCCTGCTTCACCCACCTTTAGAAAAAGAGTTTGACAGTCATCGGTATAATCATTTTAAATGGAGTCAAACTGGGTCATTGCAGGAGCACATAAGAGCAGAGCTTAATGGTTCATGATACCTTTAAAGTGTTGTAACAAACATTATCTGAAAAGGGTTTCATTCCTGAGTGTGGATCTCTTTTACACTCCTTCAGAATGAAAACAAATCCAACCAAACAGAGACTGGATAGTAAAAACAGAAGCTAACTTACTTAAAATGATCTTGTAAAGCCACATTGAAGTCAAATGAGTCCCCGCGATCAGCAAAACCCAGACCGATAAAAGCATGGCGTCCTTTATAGAAGAAATTGTTTGCATCACATGATAAAATATAAAAACAGACATATTCCTGCAGTAAGATATGATATAAAGTTAAATAATTGTTACTTAGCGGTTGATCAATCACACCATATCAGCCTGAATATAACACTTTTCCTTTACAAAAGTGGGGTTTTAAAAAATGTAATAGTTGTGATGCTACATTTAAGATGTCTTTTGTACAGTATATCACAAGTGTTTCTTATTTTCAAAAGGTCTCTGAAGAAAGCGTCTTACCATTTCCATCCTCTATCCGGATCACAAAATACCTGCTGGAGTCTGTGACTGCTTCAACCACACACCCTGGGTACTGTTCGACTGGAGCTTGGGCAAACAACTCTCCTGAAAAGAACAAGTTTACACCAGACAGTGCATCTGGGTTATTTTCTAGTAAATATATATATATATATTTTTTTTTTTTAAAGAGCAAGCTCGTCAGGCGCTATGACAAAACGTGTGATGCTGTACAACCAATTAACTGATTCGAATAACAACCTTGGTGAATTTGGTGGCATTTCACAGCCTGCTTGTCGTTGTCACCGAGTTCCTTTCGAGGCAAAACACGTGCAATCAAATGTGGCGGCAGCACACCTGCAGCGTCTTGTCTGCTGCTGATTCACCAGAGGAGTTACTCACCTGTACAACCACAGCCCAAACCAAACCACGGATTTGTTACCAGCCTTGAGCACATCGTTAACGGGGAGTGAGCAGAGCAGAGAACCCGCTGTGCTGCAACAGTAACTTACTCTGGTTTTATTGCGTCTCGTCACCCAACTCTTGAGTTTTGAGCACATGGTTTGTTTTTCTGCATCTTGCACGTCAGCGTCCAGCAAAGATGCTTTAATGTAATCAGTCAGGTGGTTTGCACAGACACGTGCAGAAGATACAACCTCAAATTTAGTTGCGAGGAGATGCCAGTTTGTTTACCTGTGTTTCTGTCCTCTAACTTAATGCAGGCCAGCTTGCCTTTAGCGGTGATTTTCATCCTGCCAGTCCACGCGGGTTCGTCCAGTTTCCAGTCAGCAGCACTAGAAAAACAGGAAACATGAAAGTGGTTTGTCTAATTCTCATTCAATGAAATGGCTCACATGAACAATGCTTTTACACAGGCAGATGTAGCTTTTCACAACAGGAGGAAGTGAAATTAAAACGTTTGAGATGGGAAAACCGTGATTTTTCCTGTTCTGCTGCCAAAACAACTTTGGAAAGTATTGATTATCTGCAAAAATGCGCTTTGTCTATTGGCTACTTTCCACAAATCTTATTGGGATTTACAGTAGACTGGATTAATTCAAAATTCTACCTGTTGATTCTTTAAAGGCACCATTAGGCGCTATGCTGAAACAAAGCTTCAGACATCAACTTTAGTATAAAACCAAAAACGTTCATTCTAATTTTTTTTTTTTAAACCATGGTCATGCTACAGACAAATATTTTACCATTTCTTAAAATGTGACAAAAAAATAAAATTCTCACCTCAAGGTCCACTCGGTAACGTTTTCCGGAGCTTTCAAACCACATCTCACGATCTGAGCAAATCCAATCCGTGGAGGAAACCCGTGAGATACAGTTGAAAGCTCCAGAAAAAGCTAGAGGTGGACGTTGAAATGTAACTATTGAAAGACATTTCTTCAACGTGCTGCGTATGGTCGGTGATAAAGTGTTGATTGCGGCGCGGTGACAGCTCCACATTATAATGCGACTCCAACCTGACAAAAAACTCATTTTAATGCAAGACCAGAGGCAGTCAGGTCCCCTGCGCAGTGACGTCTAGCTAACGTCAGAGCATGGTTTTAGACATTAGCTACAGTTTCACCGCAGTCCATGCAAGTATTGTTAAAGTAATCATCAAGCTAACCCCAATTTACTGTCACTTTGTGGACACTTGGTTCGCCGCTAGCATTCACTCTCAACACCTGCGCCCATTATCGGACAGACGTGAGCCCTGCCATTTTAAACTTTTTGGGCTCGTCTGCAGTGTAGTCGCTTCTCGTGTGTTTCAAAACGAAAGGTAACATTTTAAATGACAGCGGGTGTGAGTCACGGATAAGGAGGTTTCTGCGAGCAGATAACGTAACTTGGACAGAACGCCGACGTTACTCGCGCACGTAGCCACTAGCATGCGCGTGAGCTAGCTTGTGTCTAATTATTACAATCTTTAGCGGCCACTGGCTGTGTGGGCTGCACGCATCGAGAACAATGTTGCAGGAAAAACGGAGAAGAGTGACAAAACATCCATCCTAACAACTGGTTGTCCGATAACGGGTGCATCCCTCTGATATTAGCCTGGCTAGCGACACTTGTCTCGCCGTCGGTGAGACTCGGTCAGTCAGCTAGTAACGTCACTTCTCCCCGAGGTCATCTTACCGATATCCGCGGTTAGAGGCCCGCGGCGGGATCCGGTAGACATGAACCTCGGGCTTCACGCAGAGCATGGACTCATAACTGTTATCTTCTGCCATTTTGTCAAGTTTCACCAACTATCAAATCCAACTTCCGACTTTCAATGGACACCTCGGCTGGAGCTGAAACCGCACGACGAGTTCCCAAAAGAGCCTCGCTGCTCGATTCAAACAGCGCCGCGTCTGGTCGGGATGGTTTGAGCGGCTGGAAGGGACACAGATATTTATATATTCAATTTATATATTGATCATATAAAACTTCCGCTGCCACGGTGACACTTGTAGCGTGGGTGAAGGAGATTAAAAACACATTAAAAATGTACATTCTACACCTATTTTCTACTGTTTATTATTCTTTTTTCAATAACTTTGAGCAGTGTAACTTTCCCTTCTGGGATTAATAAAGTATTTCTGATTCTGATTCTCGTACATGTTTCAGTATTTAGTAAAAGCAGAAACATTCCCAGCTGAAGCACACAAAAAAAGTTACAATAACTGTCCAGAAAACAACAGACATTCAATATAGTACATTTGGCAGTGTATGTGTAATGTTGAAGGTACATTAGCTCAGTCTGCGGACAGAGATATAACACGGGTGTTTTCGTTTAAACTGCACAGTTTCACTCACAGCTGACTCTAAATGTACGATTTAAATTCGTCCAACCCTCTGCTCAAGAAACAGGTTTCGTAGAATTATAAAACAAACGTACGCCAAGTTATTTGAAGTGTGTTTATTAAAGGGTATTCAAATGTGTGTTTCAAGTTTCAAAATAACACTGACATCAAAACTAGACAGGTGGCTGTGAACGACTGGGTAGATTACAGAGGTATATGATGGGTATTTGCTTTTAATGATCAATTTAAAATGATTACAAATCCCTTTTTATTTTAATAATGGATCTCTGGGACCATAACGGGCATGTGTCCTTGCTGTTGTAGGTCCAAATCCAGCTTACAACATTGCCAAACAGTGTATACTATCTCATAAAACAAATATATTGAGATGTTAGAGCTTCAATGGACAACTTGCATTGCTGTCATCGAACAATAAAAAGGTAACATTTACAGAAAAATATTTTTTTGCAGCTGGTGAGGTTGAAATAAACCATATTGATAAGTTTGCTGCTGTGCAGAAGCATGTTGTTAATCTTAGTTTTAATTCATTACATTTCTTGTGAATATTTCCAATCAATCAACTGACAGCCAAAATGATTTGGACAAAGTACGGTCACAGCACATCTCATGGGACACTTCTGTAAGAAAAGCATTATTGCATCCTTTTCTATGTGGTTTTGTATTTGCCTGAAACTTTCTCAACTGTGCCTCGATGACAGCAGGACTTTTTCAATGAGATGATGAAACTCATCACGAGTGCACAAAACAAGCGCAACATTAACAAGCACTGCCCATTGGAAAGTGTACATATATAATCAGGAGTAATTTGTCCTTTAAGGCATACAAGTGTTGCATGTTAATTTTCTGTGAACCCGTCAGTAACCGTCAGTACTGGTAACTCATCAGTATTAGATGAGATTATCGATTATCGATTGAATTTTCAAATCGGTGGCAAACAAGCAAACAATGGTGTAAAATCCATTTGTGTGAAAAACATCACAGGAAAGACATTCATCAAAACCAGGCAGTGGAGTTTGGCTTCTTTCTACAGGACGCAGATTAAAAGGTGAGATTTCTAACGTTTTTAGATCATTTTTGTTGTTTTCACCACGAATTTCCACGACACTATAACTCAAATAGTTATTTCTGATGAATTAGCTTGTGCAAAAACAGATCAAAGTCTTCACTTCTCGACAGATGAGGGACAGTTGGCTGTAAAAGAAGTCCCGATTTAATTACTCTGATTAGAAACAGCCAGGCAACACACACAGGGACTTTTATGCACGATAACTTTGGATTTTCAATTCATGAATAGGTCTGACTATTTTTCCAATTTGATTTTAAAAAATTGTATGTGACACTACCAATAAAGTTTCCTATGCAGGCTACATCATCTACTCTGATATCTACTGATCTTAAAAGTATGAAGAAACAATGTAAACTGTTTAAAACAAAACATAATTTGAAACAAAACAACGCACAGGTAATTAGGCAAAATGTAAATAATAATCAAGGGAGTAAATTCATTATTATTGCTTGAATAAGCTTAGATTTTGTGTAGATTCTGTCCTTCCAATCTATAATCTTTGGCCGCAGGCTGTGTGCCCACCGGGCATTTCTTTCATAGCCACTAGTGCCAAACGGAGGCCTGTGGACTGCGCTGGTCTGGGCCTCTGACTACAGTATTAGAACACACTTAAGAACTTTTACTCAAAGGGTCGGAGTTTGATTTTCTATCTCCCTGCAGTCAAGTTGCTGAACACACAGTAAACTCTCGGCACTGTCAAGCACTTAATATCCACTGAACCCGACAAACTGAGGCCAGCTTCCCGGTGGACACCCAGCCACGATCCACGCTCCATCAGTGGAAAGGCCAGCTGATTCGTTTGCACGTCTCCGGGGAATTCCCCCGACTCACGAGCTCTCCCCATTCTCCCTGAAGAGACAGACACCCGATGCCCTGGCGCTCGGCTGGCCAATCATACTTAAAATCATAGGGCACCTCATGGTACATTAGAGTATCACAGTGTGTAGGGATGTGAGGCAAGAGCCTGTTCACAGTGTGGAACAGAACTGGGGGGTTTCAGATCTTTGGCTGATCTCTGCCAGCCCCTTGCAACGTTCCACCGAAGGGAAAAGACAAGGTGAAGGGCAAAGACCATGCCAGTAAGCAGAGTAGAGAGAGGGTGGAGAAGTTCATTGTCAATCCATGCTACATCTTCATATTTCTAATGTCTGTCAAATATTTGTATCATCCCACCACTCTGCTCTTCATACCACACACAACCCACACCCTTCACGCCCCCTCTGGGAGACAGACGATTCCTCGCAGCAGGTAGCTCCAGTTTATCTGCAGAGTCGGAAGCCTGAGGTGCCATCGGGGCCGGCGGGCTGGCGGATCACGTGATTGTTTGGAGGAACTGGTTCTGACGGTGGCTGCGTGCTCATACGAGCTGGCCTAATGATATGTGGAGAAATGAGAATAAATGACACAAATGTTTTTTCCCACTGCGTGTGTAAATTCGTTACTGTTCTTCTTTGTCGGGATGTCTCACCTGTCCTGGGGTGGACTGTCCTGAGGAGTATCATCTGAAGAAGCACTACCCAAAATCCTCCGTCGGGCTTCTGCATACTCTGCCTCCCGCTGGGCCAAAGACTTCATCTGCTGAGAGGGACGAGCCGAGGATGCGGGGTTTCCTGTGCTGCCGTTATTTGAAGGACGTTTCAATATTCGAATTTGTGGCGGGGGTGCTGCAGGCAGAGAGTCATCCTGGATTACAATCGCAGTTCGAACAGGCGAGCCACCCGAACCCAATATGGATTTCCTGTACCGGTAAAAACATGCGAAAAGAATAAAATTACTGGGGGGAAAAACTTCTATGCGTTCTTACCATGTACGGAACATTTTTTAAATACGTCGTCTCTTTGCTTACTTTGCCTCCTGATTTATTTTCAGCTTAGCCTCAAGCCTTCTCTCGATTTCCTGAGGAAGGAAGGACATATTTATTACATTTGACTTGTATAGGAAATATATTTACGAGATCTGGATTTCTAAGTTGCTGACGCTGGTCGCTGGAATCTAAGAAAATGTGCTTTTGAAAGATAATGTGACATTCAATTATTACAAACCAATAATACTATATAGAGGGATGTATCTAATATCTGGTCAATATAGGTGGCCTCCAAAGTTTGCCACAATCAAATCATACTGGATGAGTCTACCAACACACGATAGAAAATGTGTATTGGAATAAACTGAATTATACTAAATCTACAATACTGTTATGGTATTGTAACGATTCAACTCCGTGGACCCAACTCAGTGCAGCCTGTCATTTCCGCAATGGGCGGGTCTAAACAACGGGGGAAATTATATGAAAAGGTCCACTTTGTTAAAATGTTCTTGTTCTTTTAATGCGTTACTCGGGTTTTGCACACATAATAGATCATGAAGCCAGGCTTAGTCCCGTGTCGTTATTGGACAGCGAGGCCTGCTAGACTCAGCCAGGAAGCAAGGCTGGTTTCTTTGACGAGAAAACAAGCCGGATTAAAAACATGTTTATGTCTTCAAGCACCACACATCCAGCGTATGGCGGATCCTTGCTACGTGACTGTGCTCAAATCGGCTGATAACGTTGTTTTTTGCGCATTTGTACAACGTTAGTGTTTCTGTTTCTCACCCCGCTGTCCGCCGCCTCTTCCCAGCTCTCTGCAACCTCGTCGTCCTCCATGTTTAACAGGACTGCTGGCTGGTTACCTCTTTAGCTCTGCTGGCTAACTATAACTATTTCCCATCCACGCAGAGGGCATGGGACGGTCGGCAGCGCTCACGCAAATCCGCGGGGAGCTGAACCGCACGAGTTTTGGTGATCCGATGAAAGCTGAGTGAACAAATTCGCAAACCTTTCCTTGGCCGCGTGTTAGCCTGTTAGCTTAATGCTCAA
>JAVQJD010097194.1:0-25198 GCA_036023655.1 Nannoperca australis | reverse complement strand
CACATCCAGAGACTCAGTCACAGTTACGCTCACTCACTTAGACTCCGGATGTGTGTGTGTGTGTGTGTGTGTGTGTGTGTGTGTGTGTGTGTGTGTGTGTGTGTGTGTGTGTGTGTGTGTTTATTCTCGCCATTACCTGTCAGGGTTCCTTGGAAACTGTTGCATGCTTTCAAACCACAGCAGAATTCACACTCTGCACACATTCCTGCTCTGAATGATTCACAAAGCTTGTTCAGTGGTTCAGAGAATCAGAATCGCCACTGATCCTAAACTGCCAGCTTCAAGCACGAGCCGCCAACACCTTTAAAAAAAACTAGGAACAATACTGCAAGAATACGTTAAGATATGTTGGTCATGTTGTAAAGGTACTTTGGATGAAACGCTTCCAAACGGATATTAACTCGCAGACGTAAACAGGGCTGGACTGCGTGGACATACTGTATTTGGTGGAGCAGAGAAAGCCATTATCCACACATGACTGAAATCTGTATTTATCTCATAATGTGAATGGAGGTCAAGCAGAGAAGGGTTGATGGAGGAACGGAGGAGGAGGAAGATGATCGCAGAGAAGAGGAAACGCCAGAGAAGATGGACTGGTGGCAGAAAGTGAAGCGAGGCTAAAGCACAGCGCTAACAAAGCTTTCTGAAGCAGCAGCTCACATGACAAACTCCCAGCAGTGTTACGACCTTCAGATACATTTAAACTCTGTTCCTACTGTTAGAGCTGCTATTGTTTTCTCCATAAGTCTCGGGGCAGAAACTCCACAAGCTGAAGCCACGCCAGGCTCCACTAACAGTCCTGACGCGGCCTACCAGCCCACAGACCAGCTAGCCCCTTTAGCTAGCAGTGGAGCAGTCAGGTAGCTAGCAAACCAGTCAACTAATACCACTTTCACACACAAACAATTATTCTATAGAATTATATTACACAGCTACTACATAAAAATGAAGTTTCATTTCTGTTTACTTTCTTTTGCTAGCTAACTCTTGCTTTGTGTCTCACAACAACATTACATGAAATCCCCATTCCTTCTATAACTCTGAACCATATAAAATATATATATATATATATATATTGGCCTCAGATTTCTTTTTCCACTCGAATACAATGGAGGTTAATGGAATTATATTTGTGATGTTTCATTAAAACACTTTTCTATAGCCATGCTAGCAGCTCTGTGAGGCCGTGCTTTCAGTTTTAGCATGCTAACATTTGCTAATTAGCATTAAACCCAATGTACAGCAGCGGTAGAATTACGTTCTACTGTAAAAATAGTCCCTGTTGAAAGTGTTGACTGTTCTACTATTCAGATAACAAACAAACAAACAAACATGTTTTCAGTACTGTGAGCAGTAAAACCTTCACCTTCCTTGTATTTGAGTCAGAAATCTCAGCAAATGAAAATCCTCCATGATGAACCTTCACTGTAGAGACACAACAACAGTTGTCCAACTCCAATGACCACACGTTTGTCCAGCATGAAGAGCTAAAAATACATTGAATAAGCCTCCGTATCCCCTGTCATGCATAAAACGTCTGTGTTAACGTGTATTTTCCCACACAGTCAGACAGTTAACTAGATAGGCTACTAGTCACTCACAGACATTCATTTAACAGGACTGGAAACAGCTGAACAAAGAAGTCAGTAAATGACAACAAGTCAATAAAACGGACAGAAAGGTGGTCAGTGAATGAACCAGCAGGTCAGCCTGTTCACAGTAACAACCCTGATGATGGGATGGAGCAACAAGGAGAGTGAAAGGAGGAGGAAGAACAAGAGTAAAGAAACCAACAAGACTTTCCAAAACCTAAATTAAGCCTTTTAAGTTTTATTAGACAGCCAGAAAAGCCCTGACGCACTGCTAGCTTAATCACACAGACCAACACATAAATAGGTCCGCCCTGTCCCTTGAGCTCTGTGTATGATCTCACAAGCTAAGTGATCCGCCTAAGTAATTGTTGCTGTCTTCATTCACACTACAGGCCAATAAAGAAGTTTAAGTTAAAGTTTAAATCTGTAATATTTTTAAATCAATAAACTGTTCATGTATTCATCGTGCGTGGTTGCGTTTGAGCGGTTTGATGGCGACAACACGTGGTAATAAAATTCAGACTGGCTGCTGAACTGACCACCACCACAAAACGGTTAAGCTCATACTAACTTTGATTGAATGCTCATAAAGCATTCAATCAAAGTTAACTCACTGTGGCTTTTACAGTAAAACTCAGTTTAACCACTTAGAAATTGAATCTACATGAAGCATCTTTCATCCCTTTATTTAACCCTGATAAATATTATTTTTTACAATTTTATTACGTCTTTCTAATGTTTTTCTTTGCATGTGTGAAGCACTTTGAAATGCCTGTGCTTAATAAATAAATCTGCCTTGCCTTTTACTTTTGTTGAATTGTTTTGTCTTTAGTTTT
This sequence comes from Nannoperca australis, assembly GCA_036023655.1. NCBI lineage: Eukaryota > Metazoa > Chordata > Actinopteri > Centrarchiformes > Percichthyidae > Nannoperca > Nannoperca australis. The sequence continues at coordinate 22,770 of JAVQJD010097194.1, read as the reverse complement.
TTATTAGGAAAGCTCTTTATTGAAGTATTTTCTGACATTTTATATTTATTAATATTTGTTTTACCACTTCAACAACTCCAATCCAGCTTACCCGCTTCTTTTATTTTCTTTCTTGTGCACACCGGAGCACTGAGGGAACATAATTCAATTTCCCTGAAACTGAACACTATATATGAAGACAATGAAAACAAATCCTGCCTTGAACCTTGAAACCCCGTCTGTCTGTTACCTGCCTCACATGAAAACCAGGAAATGATGTGTTTTGGGTTTGTTTGGAATAAACAGAAGGAAAACTGAAGCGCTACGGTGTCGGTACCAGAGTCATGAAACAGACCGGGGTGACAGATTAGCACATTAAGACAGACAGAGTTAAACTGTCACTTCAATGTATAGTCAACACAGATGGCTACTGGGCCGGACAAGCTGTTCCGAGGATCTGGAAGTGTGCTTGGATGTGTGTGTATAAACAAGTCCTAACTACTCCTGGTGCAGAAGGAGGCCTGTAATAGACAGAGCTGCAGTCTGTGTACTGCAGCAGAGTCAAAAAGTCCATCACGACTTGAACTGCATCCCAGTTCCACCAGAGCTGGTTGACAAAGCTGCTGCCAGGAGTCGAACAGGGAACTATTCTGTTTACAGATATCAGAAATACTGAACCAGTGTAACAACACATCTCATAATATAACTTTAAAACAAGGCAGACAGGGCTGGCAGATTCATGAGGCCTCCGTTTCTCTCCATGATGCTAGTTGTGAGTTGTTTGTGATTCTCCATCACCTCCATAGCATTCACTGTACACACTGGTGGCAAGGTGGTGTTGTTCCTTACAGCTAACACACTTCAGTGCAGGTGTGAGTCATAGTGACCAGGGTTGGATTTTGGTATCGTGACGAGGGAATCAGCCAGCTCTGCCCAGCTCTGCCTTCACCATATAAAAACGGTGCTGTGTCTCTATAAATAGCCCCGAAGCCCTGGGGCATGCCAGCCTGAGCAAGGCCGCCCCAGCAAACACAGAAAGAAAAAAAAAAGACACTCTGACGCCGCCAACAACTCTGCTTCACCCCCTCCACCCAGCGCTGCTCTGCTGAATCCAGGGCAACAAAGTCCGTTAACCCTCCTCCAGTCACCGCACGCTACAGCGCAGCTAATTAGCAACATCTTACCTGAATAATGCAGACACAGTGTCAGTGTCATAATCAAGATGCATCTCCCCTCCACATTTAAACAAAATCAGGCCGATACTTAAAGCAACATCTTTTCTGTTGAAACAGGAAGTTCTGCCCACTCCTACAGGCACTAAATGTACACCAAAGTGTGTGTGTACCCACAGATTCGGCCCGTGTGAGTGTGAGTGATCCAACATCTCATTCTAAAATCACTTATTTGCTGCTACACCAGCCTCCACTTCTTCAGGACTTGCTGCAGACTCAGTCCAGGACTGATGTTGGGCGATAAGGGCGGACCCAGCAGCGTCCTTTACATACTGTATCTTCTGCACTGTTTCTGAACCGTCTTTGACTTTGTATTCAATCTTCACTTTGCAACCACTTGATATCGGGATTTTTCCCACCTAGAAGGTCAAAAAGATTAAAACTACCATTCTGTGATTCTGTATTTTCCTGTACCAGAATTTAGTTTTGTGACACATCAGACTACAGCAAATATTACAATCCATACCATAACCCCAACCTGAATAGCTTCAAAATGAAACATTTATATTATCCAGGTTTCTTTTCTTGTTGTGTCACACAATCTCATCTTTTGCTCTCCTCCCAGAACATGAACATCTGATCTTGTTAGTAAAGCCTTTAGTAAAATATTGAGTTTATATTTACAGCTACCGATGCAGAATGTGATCAAAATACACCCGTTTCTAAAGTTTATTATGCCCTGACATATTCATTTCATTTTTATGTCACTTTATCTTTAAAATAAATGGAGTCAGTAAAAAGATATGAAAACTGTGCAGCTCTGTTTGGTTCCACAGTGAACTGCAGAGTAATGAAAAGCACAGATCTGACATTTACCTCCCTTCTACCTGTTTCCTATTAATTATCAGTGATGCAGCTGACTGACTGACCCGACCAAAACACCACCCGCCAGCAATGACCCTCGTGATGGCCCTAACGCACCCAGTCCGTTCCTCACACCGTGTCTTCATACACTCTCATTTATCTCTGCTGTCACACACACACACAGTCGGGCAGCCAGCTGGCCAGCTAACCTGTCAGCCACTACAAGCTTCCACGAGGGAACATGTCAACGTCTCTGTATGAGGATGCAAAGAAGAAAAGAGACAAAAACTCTCCGGGCTCTTCTTTCTCCTGCTAACGCCTCTCCATCTGATCTGGTGGTCACGGAAACCTTTCTGTCAGCTCACTGTCACACGAGCCTTTGCGCTCGTCCCTGCCGCTCGCCTTTAATGTCGCTGATCAAGGACCTGAAGCTTATTGTACTGCTGCACACGCCCCTAAATTACTCTGAAGAGCGTCACATAAAATGGAAAATGGAAAAGTGCAGTGAGCCGGCTAGCTCCGATACCTCCTCACCACCTGCAACACTCGAGTGTGCTTATTAGAGCGCCCTCAGCTCAGTCAGCGAAGCATGACTCCTGATCTTCAGGTCACAGGTGCCTTTAAATTACAAATGCACACCTTGATACTTCTCTATCGATTCAAGACATTCAGCGAACGCATGCCAAGTTCTTTGTAAACTGGTGGATTTCTTTTGGTGCACCCACTTTCCCTCAAGCTACCTCACCTACTTCTACTGTACTGTCAGATACCAGGATCCAAGCTGCTGCCAGAAACAACAATGGTGCATTCAACATGTTGGTCCATCTTCCACGGGCCAACTCTCTGAACGTTAAGCGCGACGGTTTGAACATGTTAGATGGTGAAGGATTCACTCTGTGGTGCAATAATGGCTGACACATTAACCAACAGCCAACCAGAGACGCGTTGCAAACAAGCTCAAACCCTTTTCACAATGAACTACTTTCATTCAGAAGTGGAATATAATATTTATGTGTGGGTGGACTGAACAAAAGCGATTCTGGAATCTTTTTTCCAGTGAACAAATAGTGACAAATGCTTGCCAGGAAATCCAACCTGTTTTTCAGATGCATAATATTCTGATCTATATTTGACCACTGTGGGTTTAGAAGTCTGTGTCTTTTCTTTTGTGAATTTCCAGATAAATTAGATATCCGTGAAGACATTTCTGGTATCAAACTCCCTGTAGCTGCAGGTAATAATCTATCATCATAGTCTCTGCACAGGAGAGCTACATTTAACATTTCCAGCCAGATTAAATGAATTTGAATGGAATTATTGCAATCGAAGGCTTCGCTCACAAGTAGTTTAGTGAATGGAAAATATTAAAAGCACGCTGATGAGGGTACGACTGCAGATAAAAGGATCTATGGAAAACACTACTCAGAGACACAGTTTGATTCTTCTGAGGCCACTAACCACATACCTTAATGTGAAATAACTAAATGAATCATTTCTATCATTTTATATTTATCATTCCTAAAATACAATGACACAACTGGACAAATTCCTGCATTGAAATGAACTCTGATGTCCGACCGACTCGCATTATAAATAGTTCCTTGCTACACAGTGGCGGTCCTGGATGTTTTGGTTGCCTAGGCGACCTCTAATCCAAAGCAAATCCATCACAGTCAGTGGACAATTTGCTGCTTTGATTTGTCGAAGCTGCAGTTTCATTGCGCTTTCTGGCTTCAGCAGCGTTTTTAAAAACTTTCTGTGGTGGCTCATTCAAGGATGCTGAGATGTTTGAGAACTGCCGCGTGATCTCGGACAAGCATCGTTTAAAATCAAATCAAACCCAGACGAGAAAAAATAACTTAAACTGCAAGTTAGTGTCCTGAAACAGTGGGAGTTTAGTCTCTGCTGTTTACTGCATTGTCGTGCAACAACAACAGCAGCAGACAAAAGATAAAAGGTGACTAATGGTGCGTTCTGATGGGTTACATGTGCACAGCAGTTTCCACACGTCTCTTCAGGTTGGTTTCCATGATGTACGGACATTCATTACAACCAGTGGCTGCACACAAGCTGAAACGTCACTCATAAAACATTCATTACCTGTTGTAAAAGGCATACGGTAGTCAGTGCTGTAAAGCTAGCACAGTGTGTACATAATGCAAAAATCACCAGCCCTGTATCAGTTGATGTAGTAAAGTTCACCCCTGCTGAAAATGGTCCAGGTGTTACTGAGTTGGTGAGAAGAAATGAAACCAGGAGAGTCAATCTGACCGGAGACCTGCTGCTCGGCTAACTGCTCTTTTTCATAGGCTGACATGCTAACAAATCCTGGCTAGTTCGGACCCCCCCCACCCATCCGTGTCATGCTGACAACTCAGTGAGATGTGCATGCGTGTGTTCATATATGTGTGTGTGTGGGTATTGTGAGGGTACACACGTAACAGCACTATCTCAGGGGTTTGATCAAACTTTGATCAGCATAGTTAATTATTACCTACTGCGTAGCTTCAGCTCTCTCTGACACACACACACACGCGCACGCACACACACACACACACACACACACACAGACTTTGTATCCAAGGGCCCTTTGCGGCTGATGCCCTGCCCAGGAATGTACAGCTGACCCTGCTCTCACGTCTACACACACACACACACACACACACATCAGTGCACTGCTATCAGTTAACTACACTTCCAATAATGTCTTAACTATGACAGGAGGAAATTGATTTCCACTCCCGCAGCATCAAAAACAGGGTTATCAGGGTCAAAGGTAGAAAAGTAAAGAACGTAACAAAGAATAGAAAGAGTTTCGACACATTCAGCCAGAGCAAGCATTAGGAAAACGCAGAAAAATCATCTTCTTAAGCAGACTTAAGAGTCCTCTTGCGCCACATAACTTAAAGTAATAACCCACAATATTTAGTGTGTAAATAAATGTCTGGTTTGCTACTATCGACTGACTGATGTCACATTAAAGTCGTTAACTGTTGTCATTATGGTTCATGAAAGCTTTTGTTGTAAACAGCGCCTGTTATGCAGCTCTGTATAAAAGGGATAAGGTCTGTGTGTTGCGTTTTATGTTTCTGGTTTGTTTGGAATAAAAAGCAGCAGAAAAACGTTGCCAGTTTGCATTAGCTCCGAAAGAAAGGGTGCCACCCACAGAAACTCAAACTCCTTCATCGTCACAGAGGTCTGAGGATGGATCTGGGGAGAATAAGACCCAAATAGAGAAAGAATTAACGCAATTAACAAGCAGCCACGCTGCAAAAGAGCAACGCTACATTATTCCTGCACAAATGTTCACCTGCAATAACTGCAATACCACACCACACGATAGGAGCTGATAACGAGTCGCCTCGGATCCACTCGGGGAACAGGACACTCAGGTCCTACACCAAGCAATAGATGGGGACTGAAGATAATTTGGTCCTGGCTCTGTATTGGATCTGGGTTGACAGGAACAGACAGTACCAGTGAAGACCTCTATGTTTTACCACCTCACTGTGTAAAAGCGCAGTGCACTAAAACCACGGCAATGACCTCTCATACAGATGCAGTATGTGGAGATTAAATTAACTGCAAAGATATTCAGATTATATCCAATCCTGCTGCTTTGACGTTTGGTTTTAATGCATGTAGCATTAGTGGCAAAATTTAGTTAGTGCATTAGTGCTCCCTTTGCACTGTGTTTGAAACCTACTGGGGATTAAGTGCTGCTGTTCCAGTGCCACACTTGCTGCAAATTCCTGCAGATTCACTGTATTTGGGAAATAAAGTGCTTGTGACTCAGATGCTGTTGTTCGTGGGTTACTGACACGCGCCACAAGTCACAAATGTCCCGTTGTATCTGGTGAATTCATTGAGGCTAATTCTAAGTGTACGGGGGAGTCATGACAACACCTCTCTAAATGTATTACAGGCTGAAGGCTACTCACTGTGGTTACTACTTTTGAAATGGCAAGGTTATGCGGTGCAGGGGTAAAAGCTTTCTTCCTCAGCCACAAGGATACAAACGCATCTACTGGCTTCCCTTTTCACTTGAAAGCCCTTCACTGAGCAAAGCAGTCACATGTTTGTCCTGGAGCCCAAAGTACTTTGACCCTTTGTACAGATTTTGAAAAAAGAGACACTCAAACAGCTAATCCACCTTCACCTGAAGGAGGAGCTGCTGTGGAGCTAGGAGAGATAGGAGAGGAGGAAAGGTAACGTTATGAAGACTAGCATCCTTGAAGATATCTGTGTTAGCATGGAGTAGCTAACCATCCTGAAACACCAGGATAAAGACACAAGAGAGTTTGGGGGGTTTAGTTGGTGTTTTTACTGCAGTGTGACTCTTTATACTCAAACACTGTGTGTTGTAAACAAACAACTGTTTGTTGTTTGGGGTGAGAGATGCATGCACAAAACACAGGCCCACATGATGCACCCTCACCTGCAACAGGTCAACAGTGTCACAGCGAGTTGCACGCTGCAAACTTCATGTTTACTACAATGGAGTTGTGCTAGACTGAAACAACTGTCAATGAATCCATTTGTCAATCCCCAGAAAATCACATCTGTTAAACTTGTTCCTTACGTTTTAATTAACAATTATTTGACTGATCAAAAAGAAGGAGAATAGACAGTCTAATCAATAATGAAAACAACTGTTAGCCGTCTGGCCCCCACCCCACACTGAAACCGGATGTGATGTCACCAGTGCTCCAATCATGGTAATTACATAAAACTGAACAGAGCCACAAATATAAATAAAACACAAAAAACAACAGAGCACGAGCAACACTGCAGCGTGTGGTCTGCAGACGTGTCACGTGTCACTGTTGGTCAGGTCAAAGTTCACTTGTTTATTGAGGAAGTTGGGAGAAACTTTCATTTGTCTCCATCATCTTCCACCAAGCGACCAGATCCAGTGAGATCCTTTACTCCTTCCTCCAGAACACTGTGAGTGGATTCACTCCTGAGCCACATTGAACACACTCTGTTGAAGCGAGGCTCGTTGAAAACGACACGAGTGGACGGCAGGGCCGTGCACAGTGTGGCTGCAGGCAGTGCACCTGACTGCTGCCCAGGCTCGTGTGTTTGTGCGTTTCAGAAGAGGCTGCTGGCCCTTTAAAAGCTAAGATGGTGTCCGGCGAGCTGCAGTTTGTGCCTTCCGCTTCCTTCCTGCCTCTCAGAGATCACAGCTTTTCAGATTGAACCTGAACTAACCTCGCACAGAGAGACCGCCAGAAACACAGAGGTCCCCGTGTTCACCGTGGAGCTGACAACCTCCACTGACTGCTACAATAAGTGCCTTCCTGCGAGGATGCACTTGATTTGACTGTTAGAACAGACATTTATACTCAGTGACATTCATATCTGGCACATGTTGAGCTGACAATGTCAACTCTGCTTGTGTACAGGCAGACCATCCACACACACAGATGCCTCGTTTACCCCCATTGACCGGGGCAAAGTCAATAACGTGCACTTACTTTCTTGTTACGGGTCTCCGTGTGCATCTCGGTTGCCGGAGCGGTGCAGCGGCGGAGGGGTGGAGCAGCAGGAGCAGGAGGGGGTCGGTCGGGGCTTTGGGTGTAACGTTAGCTCTGGCTGAATAAGAACTGGTGGGGAGAGAGGAGGGTTTGGGGGGCTAGTTTTCCACCTTTACAGTAAATGTTGGGGATATAGGAACACGGTCCCTGCCTCTTCCAGTGGTTCTTTTCAGTTCATATCCGCAGCGTCGAAGGCTCCCTTTGCTCCCCCCAAATACAGCCAGTATCTCTGCGTCTCTCCCTCTCTCTCTGACGGCGTGTTGTTGCCGTGTATTCAAGGGCTGGGCTCTCTCTCTCTGCCTTTTCCTCCTCCGCCTCTCCCTGCTTGTGACCCCACCCTGCGTCCCCACCCCTCATCTCTCTGTCAGTCATGAGCTGCGCAGCCCTGCAGCCCTGCAGAGGAGCCGAGCTACCGGCGACCCGACACCGGCTGCAGGTTAGCATGAAGGCGGGAGGAGAGGAGAGGAGCTGCAGCAGAACCGCGCGTTAATGCACGAGGAGTTTCAGCTGCGTGCAGCCTGCACGGCTCTGCTCGCATCCATGTATCCCCATCTATTAATGCCATGCTGCAGCAGCGGGCTGCTTATTGCCAAGCAATGGTGAAGATAAGCACCCATGTCACCTTACTGACGTCAGCCAGCGGGCTAATTGAGGACACTTGAGCTGGGTGGGGAGGGTGAAGGCGGTCCACTGTATATATCAGTAAGGATTTGCAGCATTACGTTTGATAAAACAACTGCGATAGATGAAGGGAAGGCAGCCAAGTCTGATTGTGTAACCACACCCTCTCTAATAAAGCAGGGTGTGGCACACAAAGGGGTGTATGTGCCTTATTTCCTTTTTAAGATATTTCATAACAGAAGAAAATGCATGCAACATGTTCGGTCTGGTGTGGTTCCATAGAGAGAACAACATACAGACAGCCAGCTGGGGGGGGGGGGGTTACCATATAGGCTTTTTCTTTCCTATGTGAACATTTCTGCACTAAATACAAGAAACGTGGCTCTATTTTCTGTCCAAAGCGCCCTAAAACTAAGCTATGGCACTATTTCCCCCGAGTGTAACCATGAAACACATCTTTTGGTTCATTATTGTTCATGTGGGGGTTGTACTACATTTCCCATGACTCCACACGCCGGAAGTGGACGCAAAAGGCGGAAGCATGCGAAGGTAAACAACAGTTCGAGATATCAGTATCATATACCAGTCATTTTGTATGAATTGTGGTATTTTAATCAGACGTATTTGGTTTAAAACCTAGTTTAACACAAGTGTCACCACTAAATACCAGTTTAAAGCTCTTACGTACCTTTTTACGTCGATCTTTCGATCTACTTCAGCCACTGCTGTTGTCATGGAGATCGCTGCAGCCAACTAAGCTAGCGTTAGCTACTCTGTGGCTACCGTTACTAGCGTAATGTTTTGTTATTCACGATTTAACAAAAAAAAGTGCGTCAAACTGAACCTTATACATTTATATGAACATGTATTGTAGACTCGTAGCTTAGCGTAGACCGCCTGTCTGCTCTCAATGTGTCACGGACGGGCCTGTTAATTGTTCAGTTGTTACAGAGAAGTGAACCAACACACTGACATATAAGATGTAAAATAGCTCAGCCCTCTCTCCTTTCTCAACAGCCCTTTGAGCTGGTTTGTCATCTGGCGCTGAGGCTGGCTCAGTTTTGAGATGTTATTATCAAAGTACCTGGGAAAACACATGTAGTTCAATGTGCTTCCTCTGCCCAGCTTTTATTTCACACATTATGCTTCAGTTTCAAGTAGGGATGCACATTATTGATAAAATCTTCTTTTACGGAACATGTAGTTTGCTGATATCTATATATATTGTGATTCAGTCAATTATATGTTGAAAATCTATTAAAAAAGACAGCAATGAATGCTTTTGACAGGATTAAATACCTGACACATTAAAAAGCGTAATCCTGTAAATCCAATGTTGCTATAAAACAACCCTGCTTATTAACTTGAAAAATTCCCTGCAATGACCTCAGTATAAACAGACTTGGACATATTTCTATCCCCTGCTGTTAGATGTTGTTCATAAGCAATTAAACAATTGATCAACAGAAAATCAATCAGCCACTGTTTCAATAATGTATTAGTCATTCATTAAAGTCATCTATTCTAGCAAAAATGTCTAATATACCATAGTCCCAGCATGTCAAAGGCGAGGATCTGCTGTTTTTCTTTGTCTCGTGATGATTGTAAAGTAAATATCTGTGGGTTTTGGGCTGTTGGTCAGCAGAGAATATAATGTTGGGGGGACGTGTGGCCTCATGAAATAGTTCCCTAGATCTGTTGTCTATCCCCAGATAAAGGTTATGTGTTAAGCTTCCTGTGTAACTTATTTGTGCTACATTAACAATAATAACAATTGGTACAGTAAGCCACTTTTAAGAAGTGTCCACCAAATGGTCGAATATTGTCATACTGTCAGCTGACAGTAACATGTTTGAGCTGGTGTCCCCGTGTTGTGTTGGGCAGAGTGAGCCGGCAGGCCTGTGAGGACGGCCCGCTGCTGGAGGAGCAGGAGACGGAGGGCCAGCGGCAGCTGCACAGCCTCCTGCTGCAGCAGCTCCACACTGACGTCGACATCGAGCGGTCAGAAACTGTCTGTTTGTGTCTCTAGAAGATGGGTTTACCGTAAAGATAGGACATTAGAATGTGTGGAGAAGGTTAAATCCATTCCATGATAACATTTACTTTCCATATGCATGTACCAATGTACCACAATATAATCCCTTGCCTAATGTTATCAGTACAATAGCAATAATATTACAATATATTCTGCAAAACCTTTGTAATATATTTTATATATAATATATTTTAATCCAGCTCAGTTTAGGAGATGCTATCTGAGGACAAGACGACGCACTACAGCTGAGCCATAATTACCACAGACAGACATTTGAACTGTATGCATGTTCTGCAGAACAGTGTTGTAGATTAATACTTCATCTATTGTCATTCCTCGTGCAAAACATGAATCTGTGTGGAGATCACTTTGATTCATAAACACAGAGTTCAGGATCAGGTTTCTGGCTCTGTTGCCTCCAAAAATATTTGCCCAAAGCTTCATTCAAATGCAAATGATTGTTAACCTTTCAGGAAAAAACAGAACCGCCCGTGTGTTCCTGTGTAGCTCAGTGGGGAGAGAAAGCAGCGTGTGCAGCTTTACTCCCACCGGAGCTCTTTGTGCCATATAAAAACTGCTCTGTTATGTTGCCTTCACAGGGTCCCACAGAGCAGCCTGGAGGATGTATTGTACACAACCCTCAGGGCTACATATTCTTACCCAGCTTAGTTTAAAACATCTGAAACAACATTTAGGCCACGTGACTTTGAAAGTATCTGCAGCTGCTTGTGGTACAAGTACGAATCATGCACACGAAACAGTCTGACTGTTGATCTGTCTGTCCTGCAGATGCGTAGCCAAGAGGCAGTGCTTCGCCCCGGCGGCGCTCTATCGGCCGTTTGGGGAACAGGCAGCCGGAGTGAGAAGCCTCTCCCAGTTCCAGGCCCTGCAGGACGGGGAGAAGGAGCTGGCCAGCTTGCGGGAGCTGGGCCTAACCGACACAGAGATCCAGCTCTGGCAGAGCAGAGACGCAGCGGAGAAGGTAAAACCTGCTGCTGGCTCAGAACCGGAGGAGCCGGGTTTCAGTCCGGATTCTCTTGATTTTGCTCGTAGGGATAAATGATGAGTGTCCTTTTCTTCCCATCTTCTGCTGCAATGCATTCTTTGAAATGGAAGGCAGAGATTTAGATCCGTATCACCTTTGTATTTAGTCTTTATTCTATTTACAGCTGGTGAAAAATCTACACCACATACAAATATAATTATTCCAACAGTGACAGCAGATTTTTATGTTCAGTGTTTAAACTGCAAATCCATCCAAATGTTTAACTGTGTATGTAAATCAGATGAAGTGTTTGTGTGGCTGTGTAATCATGTTCACAGGTGGGCCAAATCTAACTGGTTAATCTCTGAGGAAACACTGATGCACACAGTGTATGTATATATAATATATATATATAATATAAAGCCCATCCAACACACTGATGTCTGACCCGCTGGGCTTCGTGCCCACACAGTCCCATGGTGTGTGTGCAGCTCCAGGTGCAAAGCAGCAGCGCCTGCAGGTGATCAGAGATAAGATCGAAGCCAGGGCAGAGCTCCTGTCCCGCCCACAACGCTTCGCCTCCAGCCGGCCGCTGTCACGCCGGGAGATGGAGATCGAGCGAGCGCTGTTCCAGGGAAACGACCGCCTGGGTTTCCTCACTGCGCTTTTCCACAGAGGTACAGAGGGCAGTGTTGTGTAGCTGCCCACCAGCAGGAAGGGACATGCATTTATTTCTTTATTAGGTGAAATCATAAAAGAGTTGTCAGAAAGAAAGTTTTGCAGTTGAGATTAATGGGTAATCCCCAGAATCGCACAAAAACCTCTCACCTTTGAACATGTAACAAGCAAACAGAGGAATAAAGCAGGTTTACGGAGACACATTTACTACGACGCTTCACAGACTTTCTTACTTTAGAAACTCTTCACAGTAAAGTAGACTTCACTTTCTTGATCACCAGATATAGAACAGTTTCTAGAAAGGTAAAATGATGTTATCTACATTATTACTACATTCATTACAGCCTTCATACACCTTCAGTTCACCTTTGCGAGTCTTAAATATGCTGTGGTTTCTTTAGTCGGTGAGGAATTAAACACGTTGCTGTTGGTTTATACTTTGATGGTCAGAACGGCAGCACAGGAGGAGAGAAGTAGAGTGAAACAGTCGCTGTCATGTCCCTGACGTCCATGTCTGGTGATCTCACCTGTTGTTGAATTTCCCATCACAGATGAAGTGAACCAGGACGACCAGCAGGGGGAGTCGTCCTCTGATCCAATGGACTCTCTGTACAGAGACGTTCTCTCAAAGACACAGCACGCTGCACCACAGGACTCTCAGAGAGACAGGGATGGAGCATCGCCCCCACCTGCACACAGAAATGTATCAGACCAATTACAGGACTCGCAGAGACACAACAACCAATCAAAAGAAGCTTCTGGTCATCAATCAGAACTGCAGGGTGAAAGAAGTAGCTCGTCAGTAGAGTCCGAGTCGAGTTCAGACACCTCAGAGCAGCGGCTCGCTCAGGACAGACCTCTGGCTGCTCCAGCGCAGATAAATATAAGCCAGCCAATCAGCAGCCTGTGTGGAGCGCTGACGCCAAGGTCAGGGGCCCGGCTGACCGTCACAGGGCAGATTGAGACAATCTCCGATGAAGAAATCCTGAAGAACCGTGAACCTGAAGAAGGGATCCAGAGCATCCCGAGGTTCCGACACTACCAGCCGGGGAAACCCTCCAAGGTATCAGCAGCTGCGTGTTGTTACTGTGTGAAAGTGTGTACTTCATCTTTGTATTTAACAGCAGAGTGTATGTCCATGGACTGAACACAGTATACAGTCACACAATGTGGCATTTAATCACACTACTCATTCAACGCTTACAGTGCGATGCCTTTCTCCATAGGAATAACATTAGAGACTCTGCTGATTTGCAGCAGTGTTTAACTTTAACATCTTAAAGGGTTTTGTCCCTGCTGGCCTGTAAGAGACCCCTTCCTGATGTGCATCCAATGCAAGTGTGCAAACACGTTGTTTATCTGAGGCTAATATGACACTTTAGCAGCCTGAATCAGCTAAATACACCACGAGAGCGTTTTGTCTACTTGATGTGTCGTGTTCAGACTGCTGAAGCCTCATATCACCTGTCGAGAAACGTTGGAATATAATGTCTGCACAGAACAAGGGCTGTGGATGTCGTCCCACATCCCTTAGGGACGGATCTCTGGAAGGTCAGTATGATCAGGAGGAATAATCCCAGCATGCAAACGGTGTTTCCATGCTCACATGTGCACCTGACTATTGTTCGTTTGTAAAGGTGCCCTTCAATGCTCCGTAAATGAATCATTAAAATGAAATGAACCATCTCACAGTCATTAAACCTTTCAAGATCTGCAGGTTAAGAGCCACTGACTCAAAGCTTGTGTACTGTAATTATGTTTTCCTGCGGCGCGCCCTCGTAACATTACATGCATGTTGACAGAGATATGAGTTGAAAGAATAGGTGAGCGTGTTGGACTCATTTGAGAGCTTTTGTTTCCGTGCGTCTCCCTGTAGGTGCTGTGTGTGAAGAACCTGAGCGCGCAGGCGTCAGCGGCCCAGTTGGTGGCGCTGTTCTCCAGGTTCGAGCCGGAGAACGGGCCACCAGTGCTCTACCGCCTGCTGACTGGAAGGATGAAGGGTCAGGCCTTCATCACTCTGCCAGGTGAGACACAGTTTCTCACGCTGTGTAGTTTCCATTACATGTTCCACATTAGATCTGCCATGAGCGCCGTCTGTTTTCTTTTCAGACGCTGAAACGGCCCAGAGAGCCTTGCAGCTGGTCCATGGATACCGGTTGCTAGGGAAACCTTTGGTGGTCGAGTTTGGCCGTGAGCGACAGGAAGTGGAGAAACAGAAGAAAGAGGGAGTGCAGGAGGAGAAGAAATAAAATGACAACACAAATTGTTTGTTCCTGACAACAACATGGATCCTCCAGAGTAAATAACTCTTGATTGTATATTATTTCTGGGCATCTTTGCCAGTTTCATCTTAATAAAAGCCTGTTTTGTTTTTTAATGTGCCATTTTATTGTCATCTTGGTAATGCAGCATTTATGCTGACGTCAGCAAGCAGGCTACAGAAACAGAAGTAAAGAGACAGACGTAAGGCTCCTGGGACGTTTCCTGGGCTGGTTCTACCTATTAAACACCTTTTATATTGTGTTTTACAGAATCACATCCTCCATCTTCTTCCAGGTAACTCCATGTCTCAACTTGTCCCGTAATTCACCTCCAGTTTTCAATTTCTTTGCAATCTTCAGAACTTAGAGCTTGACGTCTTCAGTTAATATTAATAATTTTAGCAATTATTAATAATAGTTCTGTATTCAAATAAAAAGCCTCTGTAATCACTTGTTTAGGTGAATATGAGTAAAATAAGACTTGCTTTACAGTGACATTGTCCAGACAGACCCTGGACCCTCTGAGGGATGAACTGACAGCATCTGAGATCACGAATGTGCTCAGATTCACCTGTTTGCTTGTATAAGGAACAGTCTACCGTCGTCTCCTCAGTTAAAAGTCAGTGTTATTCTTCCTTTGAACACTAAGTGGAGCCATTCTGCTTTTTTCTAATTTGGCCAAAGAAGTTAAATAAAGTCTGTTAACCGAGACATACAACACATGATCCCTATAACGTATTTTCTACCCTCACACTGATGTTATTGATGCAGCGCAGCACCGAGCACGTTCTGCTTCTTGTCTCACTGTGACTGTTGTTTGTTCTGTGAACAAAACAAAATATTCACTAGAGGAGAATCTATTTATTGTATTAGGTGCCTAATGTGAATCTTCATGCTGTTTTAATCTCATGTAATAGGAACACGTGGACTATTGAGAGATAATTCATTGGAGCTGCACCTTTGCTTGTAGAGGCTTTTCGTAATATTTGTGTTGACGCCTTCAGCACAACAAAGTTGTTGGGAGAGTTTATTTATGGAAAACTCTGGATGCAATCACTTTGCCACGTCGTGTTCACCTTAATACATATATACATGTTTATTTAGTTGTTTCTGCTGGGTGTCCAGATATCTAAACTCATTACTAGAGCTCATGTACAGACAACAGGCTGGTGATGTTAGAATTGTAGTAATTAACCTCAGGGCTAAAATCTTCATCTGGTGTTTGTTGGTCTCATTTTGTCAAACCCCACGAGGAAAAGGGAAACGTTCCCGTGGAGCTGCTGGTGGCACAGACTCTACTGCATGTGTTGGAGATTGTGATTGTGTGTGTGTGTGTGTGTGTGAGAGATAAGTCCACTTATCTCTGGTGTTCTCTCGGTCAAATGATCACTTCTGACCGGACTCCAGCTCCCCTCCGGGCTCGACCACCAGGGACTGTGGTCTGCTGTATCTCATGTTTGACTAGAGGTCTTTCCTGCACCCCCCAGCTCATGTACTTTTGTGATTTGGGAACCTTTCAGGCCACATATCTGAAAAGTGTTATCAGAGTGTGTGTGAACTGTGAACTGACCCAGTGAGCAGGTGCATTGCAGTCTCACGACCCGCCTCTGTGTCCCACTGAAACTGCATATTGATCGGACTCAAGTGGTGGCTTTGTTTGTTTAGGTTTGTTTGTGTCGGTCTTCTGCTTGCTTTCAGTTCAGGGCCGTGATCTTTTTCCCATGCTGGACTGTAAAAACACCAGCAGGAGCTCACCTCTTTATTAACAACCATCACGTGATTATTATTGTATGTTTATCCTTTAAAGTTGTTTTTAAGATACTGAGGGCAATCGTTTTATACAACACAGGCCTACATACCTTAAAGAAAACACTTGCTAACATGTCTTCTGATATTTATACACCTTTCTGTGAATATTGCATTATGGGACAGTGGTGCTCATTGCCTCAGACCCCAGCCACCCTATGCATGCTGGTCTATTTTGTCACCTGTGCAAAGTATGTGCTGCAGAAATGGTCTAGATTCTCTGCTCTGTTCTTAATTATGGGCCTCATTTTTTAATGCAGTTGTCTATACACATAACCGTTCATGGTGTCATATAAAATCGTGTTTTAGGGGTCAAAAATTCAACAAATGACAATTGGAAAACTTCTCATTTATTACCAAGTAGAAAAAAAACTAGAAAGAGTTTTGATGCTTTGTTTGAATTAGTTGATAAAAGGTTCTTCTCATGTTCTGTAAACTCATCCCTGATAATCAGCAGAGGTGCAAGACGTCAGCGTCAGAAGGAGCGACGACTGGAGGTCACGCGAGACTCGTGAATGTCACATGGCAAGAATGAGTATTCAAACACCTTTTTAAACAGGTTTTAAATCTTTTGTTTCTGGATTGTTGTTTCCATGTGGGAGGGATTCTGTAGGGTTCACATTGGAAATGTCAGGGTTGGCAAATATTCACCGCTGGACTGCACAAACAATGAAGAGTTCCCAAACATCTACAGAAAGTCAAAGTGTTCAAACAGTCCAAAACCCAAGAGACCACATCAGCTCATGACAGATTTCATGACTTTTTCTTTTCTTCAAATAGTCGATGTCTGCAGGGATCATGCAGCCAAAACAATCAATGCATATTTTAGTTTAATGTGTAGAAAGAACTCATCGATCGAGCAAATGTTCTGTTTGTTTCCAGTCTAAACATTGTGTGCTTGAACCATGTGGCACCAAACCTTTAGGCATGTTTTCTTTTTAAAATGTGGATAATATCAGAGGGAGGATTCTCTCTTGTGTTAGCTGCTGCAGCGAGGCAGCGAACGCCTCACAAACACACATTTACAGCCTCGTGTACGTTCACAAACATCCTGGTCATCACAGACAGAGCCAGCCGTGCTTTATGGAACTAATAAACACCATCAAGGGGGCCATTATAGTGTCATTTTCAACACGTGTGTGTGTGTGTAACATCCTATACTTATACATCGTGCACAGTCGTAGAAAAAGATCAAATACTTACAGAAATAAGGACTTTAAAATAGGTTGTTGCAGTCTTGGTTGTCATCGTTTTCTCCTCACACACTTTCTGGACGCAAACCGTCCTCCACTCAAATTCATTTAACAAACTTTTCAAAAATCTTTAAAAAGTTGCAACGACAGCTGGCAGAAAGGCCGACAAACACACTGACCAGCCAGATTCTTGTGAAACAGTCGACTCATCTCTCACTTGTATGTTGTGTATTTCATTTGTCTTGACAACATTACATTGAATACATTATATAAATACATTTCATTGAATGTGAGTTGTCAGCGGACAACATTTAAAGTGACAGTAACCTCAGACGTATCCTGTGATGTCATATCCTGCCGCAGTGGGCTTCTTGGCTCCCTGGACTCCACGTGTAGCTGAGTGGGAGCTGCCGCTGGTACTGCGGACCAGTGTCTGTCCCCTGCTGGCTGTGTTGGTGCCCCCCACCTGCAGGGTAGGGTTGCGGTAGGTCTGTGAGGTGGTCCGTACCCCTGTGCCTGACATGCCTCCAACTACTGGGTATGGATACCCTCCACCGTGCAGTCTCCCACGGCCGCCATCCTGCTCCTCGCAGCACGACACACACAGCATCCCCCCTCCCAGCATGGAGAGGAGCGCAGAGGCCAGACCAACATACAAACACTCCCCCAACTCATACTTCATGCTGGAGGGTATGTTGGGTCGGTAGAAGGTCTGGACCACCTCGTGTGTGGTCCACGCTACCGGTATGAGTGCCAGGAAGCCCGCGGCAAGGAACAAGCCCCCTCCGGCGCCTGCCACCCGACTCTTAACTGCACCGGAGCCCTCCAAGCAGAGAGTGCACTGCATCCCCAGGACCGCCGTGGCAATGGCCAGGACAGAGAGCACGAGGGAGATGACCATGAGGGCACGAGAGGCTTGCAGGTCGGAGGGCAGGGCCAGCATGGAGTTGTAGGTCTCGCACTGGAAGGCCCCTGTGCTCTGGTAGACGCACTCCATCCACAGGCCCCTCATGTTGCCCACGGCCGTGACGATGTTGGAGCCGACGTGGGCAGAAATCTGCCAGTATGGCAGCACCGTGGTGACAAGGTTACCCAGCATCCCTAGCAGGCCCAGGAAGAAGCCCATCAGCTCCAGAGCAGCTGATGCCATGGCAACAACTGTGATGGACGAGACGCGGAGCAAACACAGACAGATGAACAAACTGACCCAGCAGGAAACCCATACAGAGTACCTGCCTGTGGTAGGTGCCGTGCTGATATCATATCATATTGATGTTTCTGGCTCATGATCAGAAGGTCACGACGTTCAGGCTAATTAAACCCTGATTTAATGCTCTATATTGTTAATCCTCAGTATTAATAACCCTCATACGACCAGGTCTGCAATCATATTGTAAAAATGTGCCTTCCCACATGAGATGACTTGGATAATGTCGGGTGAGCTGTCAGCTACTGAAATGACTTGACTGGTTCCACCGGGGAAATGACTGGATGCAATAATGGTTAAATAATAACCAGAAAAAGAGCGTTAACCTCCCGTTGTTCCAACTTGGGAGTGCTCAGGTCATGCTAGCAATGCTAGCGTTGTACACCAAATAAAAACCTTGAGTTAGCTCTTTTATCATGTCAACAAACCACACTTCATACACAGTCAAATTACTGTGTTGAGATTACATTTTATTTAGATTTATCTGCCAGCGAAGGTGGTTTCTTTTTTGCTGGCAGATAAAACTTAATTTTAAGTTTAAAAAGTATTTTCCCACCTGACTGCTTGTGAAAGCGGTCTGATGAGCTGCGTCTGGTAAACGGTGTTGTTCTATGTGGCAAAGTCCACGCACTAAGCTAAAACAACTCCAAACATCTACAGTCCATTTCAGCTCCAAGCAGGTACTTCTTATAAAGACGACTGGGTGGATAAATGCACTTTAAATGCAACTCTCGCACAAAGGCAGGTTGTACGTCAGTTAACAGTACATATACTGTGTACGTTTGTCATATCACTATTTTAGCTTACATCTGTGACAGCTCTTCCTTTTACTTGCTGCAGCTTGATTTGGTGAAAGATTAATTAATTAATTTAATTCATTCATTTGGTTGTTTTTACCAGTGCAGCTGCAGCAGATGATCTGGCTCTTTTGAAACTAGTCTTAAGTTGGTCTGAAATCATAGGAGCTGATTACAAGACATCATTTAAATGCTGTTAATTTACATTCAAACCAACACATCCGTTTTTTCTAATATTAACAGCATATTAATTCAAAGTAGTATTAACATAAGTTTCATACACTCAAAACATCTCGTCACCTGAAAACACAGCAGTATGTACCACACACACACACACACACACATTCACGCATTACCTGAGACTGCTGCAGATTACGTGATGGCCAGACGCCGGACTAGTTGAGGATTTGATTATGTTCGTTTGCTGCAGGGGCTGAAGTTGCAGCTGGAGCAGAGGATGAAGACACAGTGGAGCCTGCAGCCTGTTACAGATTGTTTTCAGGTTCTGTTGAATCTGCTTCTGCTTCTCCAGTAGAATTTCTTTTTGCTTGCTGTATCAGACTCTGACTGCTTCCTCAGACCTTGACATAGTCGCAGCTGTTGTGCTGCTGCTGTACTTGTAAATGATGGCACTTACTCTGCTGGCAGCATTGGACCACGCAAGCCAAAAGGCACTTTTAGAACAAATACAGTCCTTTGAGTTCGAT
The DNA here is from genome assembly GCA_036023655.1 of Nannoperca australis. NCBI lineage: Eukaryota > Metazoa > Chordata > Actinopteri > Centrarchiformes > Percichthyidae > Nannoperca > Nannoperca australis. The sequence continues at coordinate 2,925 of JAVQJD010097194.1, read as the reverse complement.
GTCCTACCTGTTGCAAAAGACAACAGATGCTGTTACAGTCTGTGTTCCTGCATAATGTCTCGTCTCCGTCTGGCTCAGATGCTCTGCTGTCTAACTTTGTGATCTCTGTCCCTCATCCAGACCTTCACCTCCTGTCATGTACACACACGTTGACACTGACGACTCTGACAGTGACACACACACACACATGCAAACAGCCTCATTGCCAGCGCGGTTAATCATTCCCTCATCAGTCATTTCTCCTAAACTGATGGTTCACCTTCGGCAGCAGCTCGGTCCACAAACCAAACGTTCAGCAGACCCCTGGAAGAGGAGGAATATTTCAGGATATTAGTTATTCTGAGTGGAAAACAGGTTTTATTCAGCAAGTGTCAAAGAACTTTAAAGAAAAGGAAAGAGCTAAAAAAAAAAGACTGCTATCCTTTCATGTTCTGGAGTCTGTTCAGTCTGCAGAAATCCTAAAGATTGCTTTTTTTATATTGTATTTTTAATTAAAATTAGCAATGGAATGAACCAGCCTGAGGCAAGAAATAATGAGCAAGGAAGGAGGACTTTAATACTTTTAAAGTAATCTCATTTAATTGAGATTTTGTTGTATTTCACATCTCTTATTTTGCGTTTCTCAACAGATATTTCCCCCCATGTGACACGTGATTCTGAAGTAAGACAGCAGACTCAAGGTACTCCTTCATTCGCTCAGTCAGTGAATTCATAATCATCGATTTCTATTATCGATTGTTGCAATCAGTGCTTCTGATGATCGAGTGGTCAGGGCAGCTTAATAATGCCTCTCACTGAAGACTTGACTGTAGGAGCAGCAGTGGTAAAAGTACCAAAGATGTCGGTGACTTCCCTCCACAAAGAGTCTCAGCCAGGATTTAACAAATACTGAGCTCAGGCGCCCAAAATCTCCCCCGGAGCCGCCCACAACTCCTAACAAAGACATTTCTACTGGCTCAGCCAACTTTTACATTTCCAGCAAACAACGTGATGCTGCACAGATGCTGATCTGAGGGTCCAGTGTCAGTTCAAATAGAGCTTGTAGTTTTTATAGGACAGATGTGTGATTATCTAGGCTGCAGCGCGCCACACAAATATATCATATTTCTTTATTTATAATCAGTGAATAAACTGATGTACTTTTACATGCTGCTGCTCTGTGGGTCGGGCTACTTCTTCTGGTTACATATCTTTAAATTAAAGAGAGCTGTCTTTAAATGTAAGCAATGTAAACTGGAAACATTAAAGCAAGAAACAGATGTAAAGGGTGAGATGGAAGAGGATGGGCAGACGCGTTTGTAAAGGGAAAACCAAAACATTTAAGATATGAAAGCCTTGTAAAAGTTAACGTCCAGAATTATTCTGATGGCACGTTTCAGACTCCATATGAAAACAGTGCCATAACATACTGTGAATTTACAGCTCATTTAAGCTAACACCAAACTTGGCTGCCTCCTGCACGTCATCATCCATCAGCTATTTGCTGGGTTGTCAATTTGAAAACTGCTGATGCCTGAGAGCCACAAAAAAACACAAATCATGAAAACAAATAATACATACCATCTCAGTGTATCTCCGGATGACAGACACAGAGACGTGCCCTCCCTCGTCGGTCATCTCAACTGTCTACATGTGCCATTAGTGTCTGTATTAGTGTCAGTAGTTACAGTCACCCAGTTTGCTGCTGGTCCCGTCCCGAAGCTCCAGCCTTTGGTTTCTAATCCCTCCAACCGGCCTTCACATAGCAGCAGCATCATAATGGGATTAGCGAGTAATCCAGCCACTTCCTCTGCGAAGTGCAACGTCCACACGCTCCGAAACACTGAGCCATTATTATAAATCACAGAGGGGCATTATCTGGACACACTGCAAGTTAATGAGGCGGCTCAGGTCATGTGTCTGTGACCCTTTGTTACACTGTTGTGACTGGCTGGTGGTCAGGGGGAATGATTACGAATGATTAGAAGAACACAGAATATAACAAATCAGAACAACAACCAGAAAGACTTCTGGTGGTGGAACTCTGTAAACAGGCAAACATGCACCACGTGGCCAAACACACGTCGTAAAGTTATTACACCCCTGTGTCATCCCCGGATCTCCGCCTCCGCTCTGCTGGGAAGGCTTACTGCAAGATGTTTGCTCCCATTCAGCCACGACAACATTGGTGAAGTGAAGCACTGGTGTCGGGTGATAAGGAGTCAGCAGTCAGCGTGTCGGGTGGGGTTGAGGTCACAGCTCTGGACAAACAGCTGGACTGTAGCTGTCCTCAGGTCCTGCTGGTTGCAGCACATCAACAGTCCAGCTGTTCTTACAGGAACCAAACAAAGTGACTCACATTCAAGTCTGAACATGTTTAAGAGGGATGAATGTGTTAGAGGACGAACAGGAATTAAGAAAAAAACTGAAATCTTCTTCATCGGAGGAGGAGGAGGAGGAGGAGGAGGAGGAGGGGGTGTAGTTTGGGCCTTGTGTGACTAGATGGCGATAATGAGCCAGATTGATGGTTTCAGAACTGAACAAAGCTAAAAGTTATTGCTTTAATTGTGTTTTGTTTTATTCTAAACTATTTAAATCTTTATTTTATTTTTGTTTCACATTACTGTGTAGACTTGCTCCAAACTGCACTTATAAAGCACAGCTGGGTGGAGCAGAGGGGAGCTCACACCTCAGGACTCATGTGCAGAGGTGCTGGGAGGAGCAGAGGGGAGCTCACACCTCAAGACTCATGTGCGGAGGTGCTGGGTGGAGCAGAGGGGAGCTCACACCTCAAGACTCATGTGCGGCGGTGCTGGGTGGAGCAGAGGGGAGCTCAGGACTCATGTGCAGAGGTGCTGGGTGGAGCAGAGGGAAGCTCACACCTCAGGACTCATGTGCAGAGGTGCTGGGTGGAGCAGAGGGAAGCTCACACCTCAGGACTCATGT
>JAVQJD010097193.1:0-67469 GCA_036023655.1 Nannoperca australis | reverse complement strand
CAGACGACAGCTTCCAGTCCTGCGTAAAGATGAAAGTGACTTCATACAGCCGCGATGTGCAGACGCTGTGCGCAGAGGTTCAGGAGCAGAAGTCCCATTAACCAAGTAAAATATATATTGATGCAGATATTTTGCAAATATAAATTTTTCATTGTTTAGTGACAGTGCTTTTTTGAGCGTGGGAAAATAGCGTACAAAGCGTAAAGGTAAAAAAAACTGTGTTATCTTCATTTTAGATGTCAAAAAGTATTTGCGGCTCCCAGTGTTTTCTTTTCCGTGGCAACCGGGTCCAAATGGCTCTTTGGGTGTTAAAGGTTGCCGACCCCTGGTCTAGACGACACCTTGTATAGTAGCTATGTGGATAGAAAATCCAAACAAGTATAATTCCTGTGCTTCTGGGAAGTAACTAGAGAGATACTTCTAGACATCTCAGATGGCTTTTCCCAGATACGCTGGCTTGTCTGGTGGCACAGACAAACAGCTGGCACCGAGGCGTGTAGGGCTGAGGGCACATGGAGAGCTGTGGGAAATGAATGCCCTGACTCTGCAAGCAGAGCTGTGGCTGAAGTAATGAAGTGGTGCTAAAGTGTTGAAAATAGTCACCCAAGTGAAGTAGCCAAGAGTGCCAGTCATGCTGAGTATAAACAAGCAGCATTCCATCATGATTTTTAAAAGGAACATTGTAGAAGAAAGCTGAAAAAGGTGGAGCTGTTAATTATTGTTCTGCAAGACTTGACTGATCACTGAAGTTGAGACACAGTTCAAATTGTTAGAATTTGAATCACTCAATCACCAAGCTCTGTAATTACATTACATTACATTACATTTAGGCATTAAGCAGACGCTTTTATCCAAAGCGACTTCCAAACTCTGGGGTCCCCAGACCTGGGATTAAGAGTCTCATGCTCTCTGTAGAATGCTTCTTCTTCTTAATGTCTTTGCTTCTCTGGAGCTTATTTACCTTGGCAGATGCTCTGTTCACCCTAGAATCTTTTTTTGCATACCATTTGCTTCTTTTTTCATGCCGATGTTTGTGTCGGAGGTGCGCTCAGGTGCAGAGAAATTGCTTCCTGTGGTAATTTCTCCTTGTGTATGTGCGATGCTTGTGGTTTGTGTCCCACATGGAGAAGAGAGTCAGGCTGCTACTGTCAGCAGCGCTCAGTGAGGCCTATTGGGCAGAACTTTGAAGAGTGATAACAATCAGCCACAAAGTAAAACCCTCATGCTAAATCAAAGTACACAACCAAGACTTTGAACCAGATGAAGGGGTCTTGAAAAGGCTTCAGGAAGAACGAGCGCTGTGTGTTTTGCATCTAGGGGTTGTTGTATAATGGCAATGCATAGGCTGACAGACAGATGACAGAAGAACAGAACACAATCTGACTGCAAAGACACGTGACACATGAATGGTATTAAATTATGATGCATTATCCTATTGAGCTGGCACAGCTTGCCCTTTCAGGGACACATACGAGAATACTATCCCTTACAGAAACACAACTAATGGATTTTGCTTCCTTATTTTAATGAAAATTTAGAATGTATGATATATATGTGGGTGAAACCGTTCTGATCCAATAGTTGTGTGTCATCAGCGTTGCAGTGGTAGGAAAAACCATGCGAGCTGATGATTGGTCCAAGTGTGGTGGTGTACAGGGAGAAGAGGAGGGGTCCAAGGACTGAGCCCTGTGGTACACCTGTCGATAGCGGCCGAGAATTTTGACACATGACCTCTCCAGTAGACCTGGTAGGATCTACCCTCGAGGTAAGAGGAGATCCACTGGAGTGCAGTGCCGATGATGCCCAGGTCCCGAAGAGTTGTGAGCAGGATCTGATGGTTGACTGTGCCTTTTTTGTGCGTCTTCACAAGCTGACTTGAAAATCCAATATTAACGCTAATACACTTTTATGAATTGATTTAGAAAAGTTCAATTTTTGGCAATGTCAATAAAGTCAAGATGTTGGGAAGTTTTCTCGCTGACATGCAACCAGCATAAAAACATGAAGGAATCTGGACATTTGGACACCAATCTTACCAGACTGTTCACTTTTGATACTAAACTGACATTCACCCCTTGAGGGTAGCCACTCTCTATACATTTACACATTATGTACAAATACATGTGATGCAGTTTTACAAATCAATAATCAAATCAACCAAGGCCTGTTTCCAAGGCCTGTGTTGATCACTTTGGAATTGAAAGTGCTTGCAGGGAAAGCAGTAAAGCAGTTCCCCCCCATTTATTAGTTTCCTATGAAAGATGTGCTGATGGCAGCTTCATCCATCCTCTCTTTTAGGACTCTTGGGGACCTCTGCTGATAAAGTCTGTTCTCACCTTATCTGACAGGCCCGGCCCAATCAGCAGGGTCAGTAGGTGCTGCCTTAGTTGACTCACTTGTTGCAGGCTGTGCTCCACCTGCATGTGATAGAGAGGTGGATGTCTCTCCATCAGGAGCTACTGTAGTGGGTGAACATGGGGCTGGTGATGGAATCTTTGCACCTGCAGGCAAAGACAGACATGCATGCACGTAGTTATAGAAAAACAGAATATTCCAAAATGTCACAGCATGGGTCACAAAGCAAGACAAATGGCTCCAGCTTGAAGCGTAACAAGGCTGTGGTTGAATTGCATTTTAAGTTGTAAACTGTTTATTGCTTGAATGCAAAATGAGATCATCCATAACAACTTGCTGCTATGCCCCAAAATAGTGTCCAAGGTAAACTGACTAATATATGGTACTGCTGAAGGTGAAAGGCAAATAGTAAAATGATGTTAAGTTGTTATGTTAAATGAGCAGTGAAGATAAGTGTTCAGATCACTTACAGTCTGAATACATTAGACGTGTCAGTTTTATTGTCACCTGACGCGTCAGACTTGGATGGAAATGAATCTTAGATGTCACATCTGATCTCTATCTGAAAGGCTCAGCTCCGTAGTGGGTCCAACAAAGAAAGTAAGCTTTCTGAATAACTGCAGTCTCATTTGGCTGCTGTGTGGTGCAACTTTGCTCTTATGTGAAAACTTGTCAGGAACAAAGCTGCTTTTTGTGACACGAGGACAAACAGTCTTGTTGCTTTGCTTGACAATTAGGCAAATATGAGTTTGTTCAATGAGTTTTCATCTCTTAAAATGTAATTGGGCACTAGGTTCACATACAGTTGAATTCTTTGTATCATTGCTCACATTTCTTAACGAATGATTAGCTTTAATAATGTTCAGCGATATACCAAGCAGACAACATTAGACTTTAGTAATTATAAATATTATATTTTATGCATTTATATAAGATTTGTGTCAATTCAGAAGTGAAAATCCTCAGATGGTAGAGGTGGTGTGTCGCTCTGAAAATCATGAACAGCTTTAGTTGCAGCATGATTTCACAGCTGTATCATTTCAACACTTGCTGGGTGATTGATAGGCAGGCAGCTGTTTGTGCTTTAATAACCACTTGGCACATCAGATGTGGAGATCCAAGTAATTTTTTATTAATGGCCTCAAAAAAGAGAAGCCACTGAAGTAGAACGTGGCTGCAAATGAAAGCAGAGAGAAGTACAGAGCAAGAGCAGAAAACAGACAGTTGGCCACGTCTGGCGATCCCTTAAATTTAATTAAAGGATCTGATGAGAGTGTGTATCAGTGACAAGAGCAGTCTCTGTGCTGCTGATTGAGGGATCACCACATTCTCATTAATTGCTCAATCAGCCAAAGGAATGTGATCTGTGCTAATTAGAAGGACTCTCCTTCCATCATGGGGCTGCAGTGTAATTACAGTCAGTCTGGGTCTAATGACACACACCGTGCTATACCACTTTTTGTCCTTTGGGGCTCTCGTTCTCTGCAGAAACCCCGACTGCAGTTACATAATATAATTATTGCATTTACTTTGATTATGAGAATAATTAAGCTGTTTGCTTGCATTGCAAGGGAAGGCTTTGTTAATGTTTCTAATTTGTGCAGGTTTGGATACTCCGATTAGTGCCTGAATTAGCTCAAATGCAGAATAACTATGCAGCTAAAATAATTAAACATTTAAAATATGTTGTGTCTTCTGAGTGAGCAGATATTTTTTAATTTGCCTCTTCTAATGTGATTAATATAACAGCTCTTTGAGTATGACCGTAAAAGATCAACCAGTTAAATCAAGATAGGTGTTTTAGTATCATTAAATTTAGAAGGTTTATGAACAAATACCTATTAAGCTAATGACATTCCCATCATATTCAGCTGTCCTTAAGTGAAAATTAGCTAATGTTAGCATCCTAACATGCTAAACTAAGATGGTGAAAATGGTAAACATCAGCATGTTAGCATTTAGCAAAGTTAGAAAAGTTAGAGCTAAGGTTAGAGGAAAGTAAGAAGAAAACATAATTCTGTGTAACAGAAATATGTATGTGTTTCTATATTACTGCACATATTTGTCTTGGGACTCCTTGGGGAGTAGCGAACCTTAGGTGGGGAACCACTGAGATAAAGATACAGTAAGTAAACCTGAAGGGATTTTGCTTCAAAGATACAAGAAAAATACATTTCATTATCTGGAATTTATTCTTAAATGGCTGTATATTATGTCATGGGAAGGTGTCTAACAAGGTGAAAGCATAAGGCTACATGCAATTTTCTATATTTTTCTAATCATCAAATCCCATGAAAAAACCAAAACCAACACTGAATTGTTCCTACTGACAAATGTTTCCTGTGTAGCCAAAGCCTGATATACCTCGTTCCTCTGTACCTTCAGAAATCCTCGTCCAGAAATCATTTAAAACACATCAGTGAGCCACATTATTGCACTAAACAAACCAAATGTGTATTAATCCACAGCTGAAAATAGTCCCCAGCAAATGCACTATTTACTCCTGTTTGAGTAACATTTGTTCAAAACTACAGTGCCCAGCTGTTTTGGGAGCCTTTTTTAAAAAGTGAATGTATATAGTTGTGAGCCATTTTAATGGTTTAACATCTTAAGTAGTAGGTAGTACTAGGTAGTAGGGCTGGCGGCCGAGTGCCACAAGGTAGGGAAGTCAGAAAGAATTGAGTTGGACTAAACCATCGTTGGTTTTGGTCTTTTCATGGGATTTCTTAAAAAGGAGAAAGAAATTAAATATAAAGCCAGCCTTATTGCTCCTTTTTAAAATACAAAAATCTCAGTACCTGATATTGATCCACATCCCTTTAGACATATTATTTGATGCTGTCAAAAATACCATAATAATCAATTTTTAAGACTGAAGCTGATAGGATTGATGGATTTTGTGCGTTATATTCTTGTGTGAGCAGCAGTGGGTGAGGTGAAGTGGCAGGCAGGAGATCAGATGGCTCTGTCCTCTGCGTAGATCCCTGAGCCCTCGCCGTCCCTCTGATGCAGCTGCTCCTCTGCTCTCCATTTGCCGCCTCTCATCCTGTAACCTCCCATTCAGCAACCGTAGAAACATACATCCACATGCAGTCTGGCTGTACTGTAAAATCTATAGGAACTGTTTGAAAAATACCATATGCAACTTTGAGGCAGGAAGTGTGTTGTTAGTCCCACCCTACATTCCCCTCAGCCAGTCAAGGTCTTGCCTTAACACCTGTCAGTCATCTTGATGAGCTGTCTCTTGCTCTTGCCTGAAGCTGAGGCAGCAGGCATCAGTGCAGTTGCCTCAGGCACTGACGAATCTGAAGCACAAACAATATACAGCTTCAGAGAAAAAAGAGCCATGCAGCATCCACCCACACTTTGAGACAGGTCACATGTCGTGCAAGTTCAGCTCCAAAAACATTTTCTCCAAAAGAACAAACACACAGCGAGCTACAGACCAGCGTGAGCTTCAGTGCAGGGTTATCTAAATTAAAACACGTCACACAACTCTTTTCCATTACTTAATGCTTTATTCACATCACCAAATGTTTTCGACTATCTTCCTCTCATCAGGACGGTGTGTGAGATTGTTTCCAGTCTGTCAGTCAGTAAAAGTACAACATCAAGTGAACAAAACAACGTTACCATCCTGGTTTTATAATAGATTTTTATCAAATACAGTGTTTGCTCTTAAAGGATGAAGAAATGTACAAGAGAAATATAAATGGCCATAAATACAAAATATTCTGTCTTTTCTCCAAATACAATAATTCATCTATAGCCATGAATGCATAAAAAGGTTGAATCTCCATTTTTAACCATGCTAGTGGTGGTGTGGTCCTGATGACTTTGGTGATTCCCTGACATGTCTTCTGGCACCACCATCAGGCCAAATATTTATTTTGTCCACTACTTTGGTTTATGATCTAATACTTGCAAATCTAATAACATTACCATCAGCCTCAGCTCTGTTTTCTGTTTGTGTGCTAATTAGCAAATGGTAGCATGCTAACACGCTAAATTAAAATAGTGAACATGGTAAGCAGCATAACTAAACATAGGTGCGTTAGCATTGTGAGCATGTTAGCGTGAAGACTTTAGCATTTAATTTAAAGCAACGCTGTACAGCCTTACAGAGCTGCTGGCATGGCTGCAGACTGTTAATCAAAACAGTACATTTTGCTCTACTATTTCAACCAAAAACATATATATTCAAATCCACCCATCTCTAATACTTATAGATAACCTTAATTAGAAATGAATTAAGGGTATCAATATAGATTGATTTGACATTAACACTTTACTCCTTAAACAAAAAAAACATATTAAAAAAATTTTTTCAGAACAAATCTAATCAAATTAAATGAAATGAAATACTTATTTGACCATTCTGGGCTGTAAGTTTAAGTTCCCACATCTAAATGCAGCATCTACATTGTGTAGTATTTTATTAAATAGCGACAAGGGTGAAATGACAGAAAATAATGGAGAGAGGGATGCAGCAAAGGTCCCCAGACGGATTTGAACTTTTAAGTCACATGACTGATGAATTATACATCAGAAAACCGGAAACAACCTCAGAAACCACCCTGATGAAGGCAAGATAGCTGAAAATGCATGGCGTGCTAAAGAAGAGTGTGACTGGTTTGAATCTTTATCATTTAAGGTCCTTTCAGGTGAGGGAGCCAGTCGAAGGAGTCATCTCTGTGATCCGTGTAACAGTCAGCAATGCGTGTCCTTTTCCTTTGCCTCAACATTTCAGGTATCCAAAGCAGCTGCAGACCTGATGGCATACTGCGACGCCCACATACGCGAGGACCCCCTCATCATGCCCGTTCCCGCCTCCGAGAACCCTTTCCGGGAGAAGAAGTTCTTCTGCACCATCCTCTGATGACCTGCTGGTAGAGCTGTACGGGTGCAGGCATGGCGTTGCCTGGCTTCTCTGTCTTCACCACACCTGAAGCTACTGGCCGTAGGCGTTGAGTTGAGTTTTGCCAGGTGGACACTCTGTTGTTGGTCAGCTCTGTCCTGGTGGCTGAAGGTTTTGGGGGAGTCTGCTACCAAACTGGCAACCCAGTGAGCGTATCATGTCTTGTTAAATAGGTTTGTTATTGCTTTGTTATTAGAGAACAGCCTTGCTCAGTGCTTAATGAGATGAGAGATGTTTTTTTTTCTTCTTTTCTTTAATTGTGCTAGATCTTAACATGCCTCAGGAAACAGAAATTTGCCCAGTGTCTTTGACTTTTTTAAACATTTATTTTCCTTCCCTTTGTCGCCTTTGTATTATCTTGACCATAATTTGGGTTAGTTTTGTATTGCTTTGAGTGAACAGGTTTGAATATTTGTAGCAACACTCACTAAAAGTACCACTGAAATTTGACGCTTCCATCACCAGTGGTTTCTCTTTCAATTTGCCTCCAGAGTCACCAACAATTAACCCCGCTTGTTTTAGTCCTGCAGTACCGTCAGATTCAGATTAGAGCGTGGAAACAAACCTTATCTCACATCGTAAATTCTTTCAGTTTGTGCAAACTGCACTAATAAGAAGGAGATGGCTGCACATCAGTTCTCCTACAAATAAATAAACAGACTCTATTTATTGAAAGGTGCAGAGCTAATGTTTCACGGCGAGATGAGTTCTTCAGGGTTATCACTGTGCAAACAACCCTTAGGTCAAAAATTATTTATGAATCTGCCACCTCCTTCCCAGGCCCGCTCTAATGCATCCTACCTTTTTTGCTTTTGCTCTGTTTGATTTACTGTTTATATACTTCATCCACTTCAAATCAGAGACACTGTCAGTTAATCCTGCAGCCCCCGACTGGAATATTTTTACAAGTTGCAAGAGATCTTCTCCTCTTATGTCCTTAACAGCCTCATTTGTTTTCTGGGCATGTTTCCTGAGCCTGATTCGTTTTGCCTGTCCTAGAGTGAATGGCAAGGCCTTTGACATTAATGCCAAACCAGAGGCCTGCATGTTTCTCTGCTCCTTTTTGACAGTTTCCTCTGTTTCCGAGGGACTGCCAGTCTTCTAGAGTGTACAGTATGTTACAGTGCCAATTTCTGTGAGAGCAGTGTGATCTTCACACTGTGGTCCCGCAGCCTTCCCCCCCGTTTGTTTTGTTTTGGAAGAAAAAGCACACTGTCGAAACATTTCCTTTACATGGTAGTTGAATAGCATTTGCTAATTTTTACGATGAATTGTTATGATCGTTATTAATATTGTTATTATCAGTAGTATTATTGAATATTTGTTGCACAGCACTGACAGCTACATGACGTGTAGTGCTACTAAGCTTGTATGATATTTAGGAGAAAAAAACATTTATAAATCATGCAATTATTGATACTATCTGAGTATTTTTTAATAATAATGGTAAGGGTCGGTTTACATAATATGATCCCTTTGGTGGTTCAGGCTTTTTGCATCATGGTTTCTGTAAAAGTAAAAGAAATTTCCTCTTGGTACTTGAACAGCCATCGCATTAGGAGTCAAACTGATACTGGACTGTCACAAACAAACTATTGGACTCAAATTGTTTTCAGGATCATCATGTCTTTATTTCCTATCTTACAAACCTGAGACTGACCTCAGGGCGCTCCCACTGACCTCATCTTAAGGATGGTGCCAAATCTGAAACAAGAAATATAGCGGCTAGAGATGAATATTGCATGGATTTATTTCTATCTATAAAAGAGAGAACTATTATGATATGAAATATTGCCTCTTCATTGACTTTCTGGGTGCTACTCTGCACATAATTGGAGTCTGGATATGTCGACAATGTGCAGCTGTATTCATGAATGGTATTATTGTTTTGGTTAAAAAAAGCATTTAAATAGCAGGCTTTGTAAATCCTGTGATGGATCAAATGAATTAAAGGAAAACGGCAACCCAAATGTGCTGTGTCTTCAATATTTCTGCCTCATGTCTCTCACTGATGTTCCGAGCTACAGTCTGTCTGATCATGCCAATAACATAAAAGGCCGTTGCCAATTGTACTGGTCTCGTGGAGGAACATGATATTCTGGTGTGTAGTGGAGACCTCCTGTGGCTGAGCTGAACCCCAGGCCATCTGGGTGCACTGTTCTTGTGTCGTGGCATTTTTCTAAAGGATCACGATTCAACTCAGCCTCAGCCAGTTTGCATTTTACACTGTAGACAAAAGCAAAAAGCATCAGCCGAAACTGCAGTTCGCATGAAGAATGTTCCAAATTATAATTCAGGGTATCAGCCGCTGACATCAACATTGAAATTTTCTGCTGTAGCTGTTTAATGTGTCCGTCCATGCATGCGTTCACAGCCTCACCTGGGAATAGACTGAAATTACAGCTTCCTACCAAGTTTGGTATTTATTATATTATATTTTATAACACTTTTTGGAATATTTGACTGCACTTTAAGTTCCGGTGATCATAGCAGAATCAAAATTGCTTGTTTAGGCCAAATAAGCTGTGGGTCACAAACACATTATAAAAACTGTCAATAACTTAACGCATTGTACAAATTAGTATGGACACTTTTGATGAATGACATTCATAAAACATGTCAGGTACCCCTTATTGATTTCTCTGAACCGATCCCAAAGGAGCAGGATGTAATTAAAAAGAAACGAGGAGTAGGAGGGGGATGTTTTAAGTCTTGGCACAGCTGTAGTGTGGATTATTATCTCATGTTAAAGGCCCTGAGAACCTGTTTTCTCAGTCAGCGTCTTACTATGAATGATGTCTCCTAAAGTTAGAACAGTTTGGGATTTTTTTCACAAAAGAGATTTCTTTTTTCTTTCTTTTTGCTGCTCTTCTTGCTGGTTTGAAGTGGGCGGGGCTCAGTTGGATTAACGTGATGTCACAAACTCATGTGCACCAATCAGGATTGGCAACATTTGAGTCAGAATATGATTAACATTGGTGGGTTGTTTGGTCACTGTCAATAACATCTGATCCAACCACAAACAAAGAGGGCGATTAGCTGAATTTTTGTGTTTAATAAATACCTAATAATTAATTCATTTTCATTTTTCTTTAAATTGAATTGTTGGTCAATTAGTCATAACTAATTGAGGTTATAGAAAAATACTTCACTATTACAAAATGACAAATTAATCCTAAAGGGCTTAACAGTCTGTACAACATGCAGCACCCTCTTTGTTACCCGTAGTTAAAAATTAAAAAACGAGGGAAAATGTAGGTAGTATAGAAAAATATTTTGGAGTTTATGCACCAAAAACTAAAATTAGAAATTCAAGTAGGTCTCAGTATTATGTGGTGTGCACATGGTTCTCAGCTGGGACCTGAGTGGATAAAAAAAAATCTATGTAGATGCAGAGAAAAGTATAGTGAGTGCTGAGTGTTTGAATGCTGCAACGCAAAAGAGAAGGAGAAAAAGAAATGTGTGCATATGTGGAATAATATAAATAGAGCATAAATATGTTTCAACATATAAATAAAAAGTTAAATCACTGTTGAGAAAATAAACACACAGTGGGATAGAGGAGGGTTGGATATCCGCAGCAGAGCAGGATGTGTTTCAAGAAATCCTGAACATGCTATGAATAGCCTTTTCCTTTCAAATGTGTTTCAGAGAACTAAATCATTGTAATGACTATATTTATGAATATGACTCCAAAAAGAATTATATAATGCACAGGAAAGTAATTATGCCTGGGGCAGTGGGTTATCTAATATACAGAATCTGTGCTAGAGCAATTTTCCAAATTGAGCAGTGAGCCCCCAAAGTGTACGTAAAATACACGAGAATAGTAATAATTTCTGATAAGATTATCTACAGTCACAGCACGCTGTGCTGCTGCGATTTCATTTCTACTCATAACATTGTCATACGGTGCGTTGCATGTCAGTGTTTCTTACATTATTATTTTCCCCTGGAATGGGTGGCGAGGTTTCTAAAAAAACATTCATGCAACACTGAAACTCCATTAAAATCAATACAAATGAAATGTTTACAAGCATGGCAGCAGGCGCTCTCCGTGACGTGGCCACTCTTCCTCTGCAGGAGAAACACTGGTGCTCTCAGAGTCAGAAGAAATCCTCCTCAAACATCCCTCTCCATGCACAATAGATTCCATTTAAATGATTTATGTGCAGCACAGAGTAACGGCTTTAGTAACGTTCTGGTTTAATCTTAAAGCCACAACATGTCACCTGGGTTTTAGAGGTATATGTTAATTGTCTACTCTGCTTCTCACTTCATTAGAAATTCACAATGTGGACTGAATCAAAACAAACCAGATAAACCCCCTGACACTTGTTAATGTGATAAACATTGGCTGTCCACCTCAGCAACACTGGCTGTAGCTGTAATCAGTGTGTTAGTGTTCCAGTTTACTTCTAAGGACATGTGATAAGCTATTTATTGTTCTTACAATACCATTCTGATTACTTGAGTGGAAACTGAAACTGCTTGATGCATGCATTATCTTTTAAAAGGTTATAAACAGTTATAGTAGCGAGAGACAGTTAGATAGATCTTGTATATTGCTGAAATTTGGAATACATCCTACTTTAAGGGGTTCAGATAGTACTGCTGCTACTGATAATAATCGTAATGAAACTCAGCTTATACTATTTTTATTGCTACAATGTCATGTCATTATATAACAACATTTAGTTGATTAATCCTTATCTTTTTTAATCTGCCATATGTACTTTATTTAAATTCAAATTGTTTTTGTTATCTTGATATTTTTATGTACTTATTTTATGCCCTAATCCACCAGCCTCTCAACTTCTTTAACAAAACAACAATAAAATACTACTACAACTAATATAATAATGACAACAAGACATTTATGTCTTTACAATCTAACTATTTACCAAATTGCATATTTAAATTTTATTGTATCTTCTATGTTATGAGAAAATCGAACTCCATCTCCCAGAGTGCACCGCGGCAGGGCTCCTCTTCCCCCATTGGTCCGTCTCTCCAAGCGGCGGAGGCAGACGTGAGGCAGTGGTGAGAGCCCGGCGGAGAGCTGCGGAGCTGAAATGAAGCGCACACACGGAGCGGCTCACACCGTGCAGGAAGAGGCTCCGCGCCGCTAAAGCTGAAGGCTGCTCCGGCCGAGTGAAGGGCTCCGTCCATGCGGAGGCTAGCGCTCATTCTGCTGCCCTGTGCTGTCGCCGTCCTGGTGCACTTGTGGTTGGCACAACGACCCTCCTCCACCCCGCTGGACAACAACACACACTCGGGTACTTTTTAGTCACAGACCCGGGCTTCTCCTCCTCAGAGCCTCGCAACTTTTTTTAAAATGTATTTATTTATTTTTTACAACCGACCAGCTGGCTAACTTTGCTTTTACCACCCCGGTGTGTCTGTTGTAGCTGCTAGTTTGTGTGGGAACAGGTAGTTTATGCTCGCTCGCGCGCGTGTGTGTGTGTGTGTGTGTGTGTGTGTGTGTGTGTGTGTGTGTGTGTGTGTGTGTGGGAGATATAGTGAGAATGTAACAGCTGAGCAGTGTTGGGCGTTGCTGGGGATAGCCTAACGTCTTCAGCCAGAGGGACTGAGGCGAGCTGAGCACCTCTGCCTTGTTACACTGCCACTACTGAGCTCCGTGCTGCGTTCAAATGGATTATCACTTAGTAGCGGAGGGTCAACTTGCTTTCTTTTAAAACAGAGGAATACAGCTTAACCACCTCTTGATGCATTCATTATAGGATGCATCACAACAAGTCAGAGCAAACTAAATATCAAGAGGAAACTGCTGTCAGGATCAGGAATATGAAGCACGCCTCAGAATGTGATTTTTATTTTCTATTACTGTCACAACTGCAGGTCACGTCTTTCCCCCATTTTCACATGAAACACGTCATGGCTGGGCAGGAGATGTCAGCCCGTTGTTGCTTGAGGTTGTTGATTCTGTTTCTGCAGATGAAGCGTTACCTTTCCATGAAGTTTTGGTGGGAGTGCTGTCAGCGAGACACCATTATGAACTGCGACAAGCGATAAGAGACACCTGGCTGGGCTACCTCCGAGATCACCCCCACTTCCAGCACAGGTCTGTAGTGTTGGAGCTCCAACTTCACCACTTCTTTATCTTTCCTTTTCTTTTTGGTTTGTTTGTTACAAGGCCAGATTCATACAGTGGAAATAAAGCCTGCAGCTGGCAGCAGATAAGTGACTGCCCCATCAACCCTTTTATCTTCACCTGACCAGAGGCCAATATTGTTCTCTTTCATTCTTCCTTTTTGTCCATTTCCTTCTCATTCAGCGATCTGAGCACAGATAAGGTGTGATGGCCTTTAAGCAACCCTCAGTAGCCATGGCAACGGAGGGTGGATAGATGGACAAGCTTTAGAAATCTTGCAGCCTAATATTGCACAAAAAAGATGAATGCAGTAGTGTTTGTGCTTATTTCCAGAGTGGGGGTGAAGTTCATTGTGGGCGAACATGGCTGTCCCATTCCAGAGGAGGACAGGGAGGATCCGTACTCCTGCTCCCTCCTGAACTTCACTGAGCCAGGTAAAAAGTCTTGCACACTAATGAGTGGATATCTGCATCTGTGCGGTGGAAAAGATGCGTTGTGTGCTATCTGTTGCTTGCGTGCGGTTGTCAGTAGTGAAGCCGAGGGAGAATGGCAGGAGATGAGTTGAAAGAATGAGCAGAATGCGTGTTGAGAAGTGAAACACATCTTTTCATGTTCACCCACAGCTCAAGGACACCTTTCTTTTCCTTTCCTTTCCATGCCCAAGGTCAAAGCACCCGTCTCTCACCCAGTCAACGCGGCTGCTGCAGCCTTAACTGTGTATGACTGCGTACAAACCCTCGAAAAGTAAAGCTATACGAAGTGCTAACGCACTACATTGTAATAAGTGAACAGGCTTATTGTTAGGTTGAACGTCCTCAGTAATTGTTCTGTCTCTCACCTTCACAGAGGTTTCACTACTTTTCCCGGTCGGTTTTGTGTTCGCTGCATTAATGAAAACATAATTACTGCGCATCGGAAAAGCCTTTTTTTGTTTTCCCCCCCAGATGATGGCCTTTAGGGTCACGCTGATTTGTATTGTTTCGTTTTCTCTGGCCCCGTCTCTGCTCTGTAAAGTGTGGATGTGATTTGTTTCCGAATCAGAGGCAGGCGGTGTGATTGGAAGAGAAAGAGACGACGGCTGCTTTTAAACACAGTTGCGTCCCTGACTCGGGATTCAGGCCAAAGCACGCGTTGTGCCAACAATTAATTGTTGATGAAATTTGTTTGTGTGTGCAGCATTCTTCACAGGGATTTTCTACGTGACAACAGTAAGGTCAATGATAATTCGTCATTCTTTTGTGCTTTTGTGAGGGAAAAAGTCAAACAGATTTTGCCACTTGAGGGCAGATAGAAAGACGTTTATTCTTTACAATGTTAGATCGGGTTGTTGAAAATGTTGTGACTAGAGCTGAAACCATTTATTGATTTGTGGATTGACACACAATTTTGATAAATAATTCATCATTTGACATTTTCTTTAAGCAAAAATGCCAAAAAATGTGAATATAAGCTGGTTTCTTGCTACAGTGTTGAAATGTTAGTCAGACAAAACAAGCAAGTTGAAGAATTGCACATCTTGCTTGTAAATGCAGCTCTGGGGAAATGTGCCGGGCATTTTTGTAAAGCAAACAATTAACTAAAGCTATTAATCGATAATGTAAATACTTTGCTCAGATGCAGCCCTAGGTGTTACTTGTGACAATGTAGAATATCATTTAGTTGTTGCCTAAGATTGAAAAAAATGACCAATAAATCCTAAATAACACAGAATTAACTAATTAATTATTTAGGATTTATGCAAAGTTGTATTTATTTTCCCCCACAATACACGAGAAATCCACTCCCAAGAGATGCACTGCTGTTTCTCATAATTCATATTTAGTGAGCGTAGAATTATTGAATATGTCCTCACACATGGGTAAAATCCTGCTGCTCAATTCCACTCAATCAGTGTGTGAAACATTTGGTTTGATGAAGTGCTGCTTTCTCTTTGTCCGTGATGCCTCGCCTCTAATCGTCTTTATTTTGGAGTGAGCAGCAGAACTTGTGTTGAACACGTATAAAGTAAAAAGCCGGCTTCCCTTTAACAGCCTTGATCTTTTCATTGATCTCCTGGGTAATAAACTGCTCTTTTGTAATTAAGAAACTACACTCACGAGCAGAAGCTCTCTTTGAAGACAGCAGTCCTACAGACCAGCTCCTCAAAGTGCTGATGGTGTTGCTTTACCGCGGCGTGCCTTCTTCTCCGAGCGCTCTCCCTCTCCCCAAATCACCCGGTCTTCATCACTGAAGAGAGACAGTCAGCACGTTGGGATCCTAATAAACTTCTCGTGTGCTTGCGCACTAACCTCAGGCCATCCCTCTGTCCCAGTGGCAGGCCAGGATGCAGAGATGGAGATCGTGACGGTGTCTGACCCCGCCGCGCTCGCCCCCTCCGACGTGTCGGCCATCGCCCTGGATTTCAAGGTCCTCCACCCGGTGGTGATCACCAGGCTGGGGGTGTTTACCAGCGGGACCCGGCCTGAGCTTCAGAGCAATGTCACAGTGAAGCTTCTCCAGCTGGACCAGGAGGTAACAGAGCCTCGACCTCTGAACATAATGCATCCAGTATGCTGCTTTTCTGTGGAGCCTGGTAGATATACAGCCTGGGGGCAGCTGGAGCACTCACTGCTGGTACTGTGTGCTCACTGTCTCAGTTATAGACACAAACTGCAACTCCAACTGGGTTACTGTCTTTAAGATAACCGACACTCTGTAGTGATGAAGGTACATTTGCACAGAGATAAAAAAGAAAACATAAATTCTTGATGGATAAAAACGTGTGTTTTTTTTTTTTTTGCAGGAGGCTGTGGTCACTGCTCGCTTCAGTGTCATCAGCACAGGGACCATGGTGAACGGGCTGTGGTACAAACCAGTGGAGCAGTTCATTCTGCCTAAGGTCAGTTTTTCCTCATATACCCAGGGCCATAGTCAGGTCTCTAACACGTAATTGTTTGGATTTTTCATAGCAACATGTTGAATTATATTTTCTGCTCCAAATGTAGCTCTTCATTTAACAGAAAATCAAACTCTAAATGGGATTATCTATGATGGCATTAAAGACTAAAGTTAAAGGCCAGTGTTTTGCTGCTTTCTCTAGTTGAAAGTTTGGAGCTTTGTTTCGTCGGGTTGGGTGTAGTCACAAAGGTGCTTTGTTGCACCTGCAGCCACATAACAGTGATGTCACGGGGTCCTGGAGTACACCGCCGCAAAGTGAGAAGTTAAACCACAGCAAAAACAAGGTTTTCAGAGGCTGTTAAGTGAAGCTTTAATAAAAATGTGGTGGGGAAATAAGCCTAAATAAGTTATTAAGTGTAGAATGTAAAATACCACAAAGAAGCATTACAGATGACATGATGTTAGTGTCCTCAATGGTAGCCACGGCCCTCCATAATGCAGCTCACTTTAATTAGTGTTGGGCAGAACAACACCATGCTACACGTGCAAACAATGAAACGTCTGTGTTTTTAATCCAGGGTTTTGAGGGGACCCTGGTTTGGGAGAATCTGGACTCTGCTGGATTGACCACAGTCAACTCCTCCTGTGTGCAGCTCAATGATGGAGGAGGTGTCCTTAAGATCTCCTCTGTACGTACTGATGTGGTGTCAAATAAATGTGTAAAGAATATTCTCTCTCAAGTTTTTAAAGTGAAGGAAAAGTTCAAGAAGTTAACGTAACTTTTTTCTTTTTTTTGGTGCTATTTCTTTGAATTGCAGATCGCAGAGGGAATATTGCCTCATAGAAGTGCACTTGGATTTCCCGGTTTGGCTGGAGGGTTCACGTTTACCATCTATGGTTGGTCCAGAACCACAATTCATTTTTAACTTTTTATGAAAACATTTGAATCAAAATAGCTCTTCGAGCCAACAGTTGTGAAAACCTATATAAGAATAAAAACATCCCACTCTGATTGACTGGCAGGTTACGAGAGTTGCTCCTTTTTTGCCTCAGGTCTTTTTGCAAACATGACAAATGGGAAATAACTTTTTTTAACGTTTTTTTCCTATGTCTACCCTGTTGTGTTACAATAATGATTGTGCCTCCTGCATGTGTTTGCATTTGAGTTTATCTGAGAATGGATTTGTAGCCATTTTGGGGAAAACAAAATTCACCATCTAATATCTCTGAAAACTGAACTAACTATCCATTCTGCAAAATGCTACACTTTTATCATACTGTTTTGCCAGCCAGTGTTTTAAGTTATTGTCCCTCAAAGGTGCCTTTATTTCTTATTATTAGAATAAAATAGAAAATAAACTTTGAATGTGACTTTGTAAAATCACATTTTGGATTTCCCCCGAATTTATCCAGTTTTTCTGCTCCCTGTCCTCCCATTACCCCCATCATGTGCCCACCTGTGTGTCAGATGGAGACAGCCTGTCAGGGCTCCTGTCGGGCCGCCCAGCCAGGATGGAGCACCATGCCTCCAGGCTGAAGCAGGAGGACGCCGCCTTGCAGCAGGAGAGCCTCAGGCACGGCGACATGGTGTTCGTAGACGTGGTGGACACCTACAGGAATGTGCCTTCCAAACTGCTTCAGTTCTATAAATGGTATGCCAAGTGCTAATGACTCGATTCTCTGTCTCCAAATTGCCTGGGCCCTCTGAGGAAATCAGCAACGTGAAATGAAAGTGTGTCGTCGCCTCTAAATGTCTCGCTGTGAGAATCACGAGTGCAATCATTCAGTCAGAAGGAAAAAGTACAGTTGTGAGTCATCAAGTAGCAAAATATACAGAGCGGTCTTTAGCTTTGCGTTGGCTAGTATATTATTTATTTGCTAAGACCTCCTGCCCTTCACTCTCAGTGGTATTTGAAAGTAAATCCACTCTAGGATGTTGGCAAAAATCAGACGGTGGACTTTAATTAAATTGGTAAATTTCCTCTCTGGCAGGTCTGTTGGAAACGCTGACTTTAATCTGCTGCTGAAGACTGATGATGATTGTTACATCGACGTGGATTCGGTATTAATGAAGATCGACCACAAGGGTCTCAAGCGCAGCAATTTCTGGTGGGGGAAGTAAGTACAATTTGGCGTTCGATCCCTGTTGACAGTTTATAGTTTGCTTGTGATTTTAGTCCACTTGTGTTTGAAACTTAGATTGAACTTTAGATGAAAGAAACGGGAAAGCTCTTTCAGAATGATGACAGCTCAGGTGAAAGGGAGACGGGGTGTGATGATAACATTTATACCGTCCTGACCCAGTTTCAGGCAGAGCTGGGCAGTGGACCGCATTGGGAAGTGGCAGGAGCTGGAGTACGCGAGTCCAGCCTACCCGGCGTTTGCCTGCGGCTCAGGCTATGTGGTCTCTCGTGACTTGGTCCAGTGGCTCGCCAGTAATGCAGATAAACTGAAGGCCTACCAGGTAAGAGTACCCAAAAGCAAGTGAGTGTGGGAGTACGGTGGCAGGTAATCACGAGTATAACATGAGGAATCTGCCCTGGATGTCTCGTTACAGGGAGAAGATGTGAGCATGGGGATATGGATGGCAGCTGTTGGACCACAGAAATATCAGGTAAGAAAATGATCTTGAATGACATCCAGATCTGCCAACTCCAATAAAGCACCGTGATCCCAAACATCGTGATATAAAATACAACTTATCAGACTTTGTTAGGGACACAACGATTAAGTCCTACACTTTCCATCCCCTGGATGTCCCTGGTGTTTTTGCAGTCCTCCAACATTTATCAAGATGAGACAGGAAATGTCTGCGGGACAATGCCTGACATTAAGAAATAGTAGAAAATTGTGTCGAAAATTTTAAATGAGTCATGTATACAATCAATATTTTGTACAAAACAACTAAAAAGGCACTGTCGATCATTTGTTCTCACTTTATTAACAATGTTTTGGTCTTCACAGCTTCATTAGGACAAATTCAATAACACTAATAAACTCCAAAAATAAAAAATTGGAATTGAAATGACTTGCTCATCTCACTCATGTTGATTTCTATGACTGACCATTGAGATCATCGTTATTTTCCTCTTCATAGTAATTCATTATTTCACCGTTGTGCTCTTCATGCTTTGTGTTTTCTTATATATGTGTGTGTATTTCTATAGTGTACTTTATAACTGTATTAGATAGATAGATAACCAAATCAGTCTGCGTATGTTAACACAGTCACTGTCTCTCCCTGTTGGTATTGCCAGGACCCCGGCTGGCTGTGTGAGAAAGAGTGCTACCTGGACATGCTGTCGTCTCCCCAACACACAGCCGAGGAGCTGCACATCCTCTGGGACAGGAGGAGGGCCTGTGGAGACCCCTGCGGTTGTCCCTGGGGCCACTGAGCGTGACCCGCACCACACTTACCACACTTACGCTGTGTGTAACATGCACTCAACACTGGTTGTCAGCTCAGTTTCTGTGGTTTCATTCAAACCCCAAACTGAATTGTTTCATAGTGCTATTAGTTGTTATTATATGATTAAAAACACTTAGAGTTTTGAAATGTTGGACTTTCTCTTGGAAAATAATCTTAAAGACGTTTCATTGCAGGTTCTTCATAACAAAATAATAAAAAACCATTTGCAGCAGGAATACGTTAGAAACTCACATTTAGCTGTAGCATACTGTCCGTATTTGTTTCATGAACTTGGTTATTACATTTGAGATTAAACAGACAAATGTGGAGAAAGACTGTGGATTAAAAGATGTTTTAGAAATGTGAACACTGACGGGTGGACAAGAACCGCGTGCAATACCAGCATGTGATGGTGATCATGCACAGAACCATTGCTGTAAGACTTGAGTACTTTGTAATATTCTAATTATTGGTACTCTGATACTTGACAGACTCAAACCTTTTGGTTTAAAAGGAATATCTGATGGAATTTTAAAGGTGATTGCTTTACATTGCTGCGTTTTGTAAATGATTGTCTTAAGCTTTTCATCCTCTTCACTATTTGTAGATTTCTGACGAGCTTTCTCACAAACACACACAGTTTGTACTGTAACTGTCATTGTGCAAATAGTGATGTGGCCTTACTGTACTTGTTAGGCATCATACTGTATGTATGTTAACACTTGTGATATCGACACAGATTTAAATGAGTGTATTTGCAACACGCATTTTTGGAACTTGACCAAGCAGTCCGAGCGACTGTGAAATAGACTCACGGGTTTAACTTTGGGTTTATGAACCCCCCCCCCCCTTCCTCACAGGTAATAAAGAACACTTCAGTGACAGTCATGACTTCCTTGTTGTTTATTTTGGGGATGATGCGCATGGATTCTGCTGCTGATTCTGTGTTGGATCCATGTTGAGTCTGTAGCTTTGTTTTAACCGTTAGTGCGGCACCAGAGACACGCTGTCAGCAAACAGACTTTGCTCATGCTGTTACAGAAGTCCGCTTCTTTTTTCCCCAACTTAAAAGGAATGTGAAATCACTTTGATCTGTTGGTGATTGTTTTCCTGAGACAGAGGGCCGGACACTCCTGGAATCATGAACAGGGAAACCGGTGGAGTGTTTTAGACCCCAAATCTATCAGGGGCTCCTTGTTAATCAATAGGATTGAACACATCCAGCCACCAGCTTGAACATGCTGAACCTTTTAAAATGACTTGAAGCAAATGTGGCAAGATTTCTTGTGAGCCTCCTCTGAGCATGTGCTTTTAGTTTCTGTAGTGATTAGTTTGTTTATTGAGGTATATCCATGTGATGGATGCTGAGTCACTAGAATTAGATTGCTGTGCTGTATGTTTTTTGTAAATACTGAGAGATGCTGATTATTTTACTAATGGGGAATAATACAAGTGGTTTGTTTTCTTATAGGCCCGTCCTACCTGCCAAGAAATCTATTCCTGCAATTAAACTGACACTGGAGCACACGTCCCCCCCTCCACATCTTACCCTTTCGCCTCCTCTTTTTCAGTGAGCTGCATGATAACAAAGTCATATCCGCATCGGTTCCACTCTCCTACATAGATAAGGCGTTTTTCACCCCATCAGTCTCTCGCTGATTTGGCTCGAAGCCCTTCATTGTGCACCAAGAGAGAAGAGTGGAAATGACACGCACATGAAAAAAGAAACAAGCTCACTTCTCATTTCTGCTCTAGTGCTTCTTTAGAAGATGAAGTTATTGAATTTGTCTAAACTCTGATGAGCGCTGTCGGGATATCATGTAAAATATTTAACTTATTAGCATTTCTTTTAAATTTTCAGAGATATGCTCCAGATCTTCTGCCTCTTGTATTGCCTGTGTGTGTGTGAGCCCTGTTCTCTCAAACACAGTCATTCAACCAGGCGATCAAATCAACCACATCAACCTCTGTCATAATAACTTGAGACAAATTGCACAGTGTTTACCAAAAACATGCAGTCGTGTATTATATTATCTTCCTAGACTTGTAATTTAGCTGCTTGCCACTTTAAAAAAATGTTTTATCTCACCTTATTTCCTGCCAATATACAATGTGGGGTGTTCATATAATGTGCAGCGTACTTATCTGTTGAAAACCCACATTTGGAGGAAAAATAATGCTCATGTACTGGCATAAGCAAGTTAGATGGTGTGAAATAATGTGTCAGATGGGAACGCTACTCAAGAATTCCTTTGTTCTCTCAGAGATCGATATTTGTGAACATGAAGTTGCTCCCAAAGCTGGATGGTTAAAGAGTGAACTAGGAAAAAACACATATCACGACAACAAAACGGGGCATAATGAAAAGATCTCGGCACATCTTAGTGACCCAGAATATCTAATTCATCAACATGTTTGATATGAATAAACCTTAAGTTTTCCAATCGTCTGCCCTTAAGCGCCTGTGTAATCTTTTCTAAGCGACGTCAAGAGTACAATTCCCTTAACCACTGACTTATTTTCACTCTATTAATATTTTGTCATGAAAGTGCAATCATCCGTTTAGGCTGTGACAAGCACTGCTCTGAGAAAATGGAGAGAACTTTGGTGGTCGAGTTAATTGTATTTATAAAAATCCTTTTCATCTTGAGTCTCACCTCTTCCCAAAACTCATCTTCTTGTGCTACAAGAATGTGTTGACATTACAAATTGGTCTTATTTTCTTGATGCCCGGCTTACACTTAATTTCCCTTTTTTTTTTTTCGTCTGATGTACCTACAGCTCGATCAAATGAGTTCAAGTGCCCCTTCAGCAACACCACTCACTATGTTCCAAATATGCTCTCATGAGTGGATCATAAACCGAATGTTATTTAACACTATACACATGTAAAATGTTTAGGTCAGTTTGGCGTGTTTGCATTCGTACTACTACCACTTAGAGTGGTAGAAAGCTGGATGTTTATTCATTTATTTTTTATCTATATCTGTTTCAACTGTTTAACCATTACCTTTTAGCTATTTCAACTATTTATCACTTTTTGCACTTTCAGGTAAAAACGTGGTGACAGCTGACTTATTGTAAAGTAACCAAAGATCAGCATCACAGCAATTTATTTTCATGTTTGGCTGAAAACCTTTTTGAGTTATTGAGTTGATTCCACATACTACCTTGCAACAAGTACTCCGGTAGGGATTCACTGTTTTTAGACCCTTTTGAATAACACAGTAACAATTATAACTTTATAGATTGCCATCAGTGAGGGCATGTCTTATTTTACAGCGCTGTGGAAACATACAGTACATTATGAATACAATTCAAACTTACCTGTGGTGTCAAAATCAAGACACCACGATTCAGATCAGGCACAGCTGTCTCAGATCCTAGAGAGAGGAGCTTATACAGTCTGTAGAGTGGCGTGCATGTGCATACTCAAACAACTCCAGATTATTAGACATTACACATTGCTGTCAATCACCTCCTCTTCCCCAACACCCCCCTCCTCAGTGTGCACTAAAACGAGGAGGAAATCATTTATTCATGACACCCGGCATCTAAAACCAGTATTTCTGACTGATTCTGATTTGAGGGGATATTATTAGACACACAACTATGCCCTAATGGGGCAACATATTCATTCCAATTTGAAATCGCACCCACAGCTGTCTCTCTCATTTCCATAGCAGCTACAGTGTCTCAGCCTGGTAAGGTTATGGCTGTCACTTTTAGCAAACATTTGCCGGACACAGCTGTGAAATGTGCGACACTGTGGATCAGTTAGATGATGCATTCAGTAGAAGGTTGGCTATTAGAAAAAACATGATTTCACACGTCTTTGACAAAGTGATAGAAATACTGAGTGAGTCATGGAGATTCATAAGCCCTTTTGAGCCCTGCTGCAGTGACACGGCAGATTTACTATGATGGTGTTTGTGAGAGATAATTAGTCATTCAGTCATTACCGAACCATTACCGACAGTCATTCTGTCTTAAGAGGATCACGAATTAGCTCATGGGTCAGATTATGAGATTCTCGGAAACCACTCAATCATTTGATGTAACCTGATGCAACACCATATATGGAAGAAATGTCATGATGTCAGCTAAGTGAATCCAGTTGCCCTCAGTTCAACATTAAAGGGGTACTCCAGCAATGCAGTATTGCACTTGCACAAGGTTGGGAGACTCACAAGAAACAGATTCTTTTTTAATGGTTAAGGTCATGCAGCAGAAGCTGAGATATCCTGACTTTTATTCCCTAGTATGCGTCAAGTTCCAAAAACGCTGGATCCTACGTCTCCCATAATACAACTCAAAAGCATCTTTCTTTAGATTTCTACCTGGTGAACGCCCACATCAGCTCCATGCACCAGTCAGTAACACAGGATTTCTGGTATAAATTTGTAATTCCAAATCCAAACAGAGATCACCCCGATGACATCACCAGGGTTAACAATTGAGTACTTTGTTATTCCTCTTTTTCCCCACTGGGACACAAGGGTACAGTGATGTTTTTACAAACGAGTGCTGGCAGAATTATGCATGAGAACATGTGTTGTTCTGGGAACAGTGACATGAATATGATAACCACACTTGCATGAGATTTGCAGACTGAAGAAGCTTTTTATTAAGCCTGTGGATCAAGTGACATTTAAGGATGTCGACACTCCACATCTTTCTTATTGTCAACAAATCCCATTAAAAGACCAAACCAACAATGACTTGATCCTAGTAATAAGAACTGTCTGTGTTCAAAACCTGATTTAGCTTTTCTGTACCATTGACCTCCATTGTTGTCTCCTGAAAAAACATCAACGTGCCACACTCTTGCATTGGATGAGGTTTCATTATTACCATTAACATGGGCACTGTGGTTTATTCTGTCAATCCTATGTGCACTTTCCTCTTGTCCCTTGGTACCAAATCTGCAGCTGAAAATAGTCCCAACAAGTGTCCATCTGTTTCAGAGGTTATTCAGCCTTTTTTTAAAGAATGTATTTGTGACCCATTTAAAAACCTATCTTTCATGGGTACTATCATGGAACATGGTTCAATATGTAGGCCAGCTTAAGTTGCTTTGAAGGCATTCAGCAGTCGTGTCTGTGGTTTTCTTCAGAGGATCTTGTAGAGGAATAAAATGTCCTGCTAGTTGCTCCAGTGGAGCAGCTCAGCAGTCCTATTAAAGGGCTGCAGTAGTTCTGGCATCTCCCAAGTGTAGAATGTATATCTGTCAAGCAAGGTGCACCTAAAAAAACATTGCAATCTCAGAAAATTCATAGTTATTAAAAAAAGAAATAAATATATAATTAACTCCAGAAAGAAAAGACTGAAATCAGTGAAGGCGTACAAACACAGCAGCATCGATTTCCATTCTCTACAATGAGATTTTCAAAATGTTGTTGGCACAAGAATATTTATGAAATATCTATTGGAGTGCTACCAAGCAACACAAATGTGTAAAGTGCAGCCCAGTGATAAATAATCCAAAGCTTGCAGAGGATGAGGGAGACAGTGAGTGAGCCATGTCGCGCTTCACACAAAAGCTATTTTGTTTTGCTCTCAAACAGAACTCAGACACTGTGGGTGGAGAAAATCAATCTAGTCGAGAGAGAGAGAGAGAGAGAGAGAGAGGGAGAGAACTGTGAGAGGCTTTGATTATTGTGATGGACTTAAGTCAGCTCTGCGAAAGCCACTTCATACGTCTCTGCTGTTTATCAAATCAGAAATGCATTTGCATCCCATTTCCGTGCACTTGTGGCTCCGTGGAAGAAAAGTTAGTTGAGGATACCGGTCCCCAAGATTTTCAAGAATTTGACATTTTGATGAATAGATGTATTTTCACAGAAGCCACAATTCAATCCGAAAGACACATAATTAACTGAATTGCAGCTGTCAAGAGTCAGTGAGTCAACAGAGCTGTCTGGGACAGATAGCCTCTGTCCGCAGGCCTGCGCTTCTTTTCACCAGGAAAAACTCACAACAGTATTAACGGAGGCAGCAGATAATACAGGATTTAGATGACTGGTGCCTTTCAGACTGAGCTCGCAGTAAAACACCAACAACGTCCATGGCAACCATCCTGTGAGTGTCAAGGTTCCTCAAAACAAAGCACATGGCAGGCAATTCTGTAATAACTTGAAGCAGCCAGTTCGCCTCACAGCCTGTTATTCACGTATCTGTTGCCTTGAAAAATAGACACCTAGATCTGGTGCAACAGGAAAAGGCTTATGATTACATGTACTATGGGTGATGGCTCAGTGTGTGTGCGTGAGGTGCATGTTTGAGAGAGCCTAGATGAGACATCGGGTCCAGTGTGGGAAGAAGCCTATAACTACTGTCAAAGGCAGAAAGACGTACACAATAAAAAATAAAAAAAATAAATTACACTCATGTGCTCAGCAGATGGTGCTGCTTATCTCTGCAGAAGGGTTTTCTCTTCCTCATTACATTAAACATGTTCCGTTCAAAATAACGAAAACCAAACTGGCCTTGATGGCAAAGGGAGATGTGAAATGTGTCAGAAGTCAGACAAGCCCACAGGTTATCTTTAGTTTGTTTTATTCAAAAGATGCAAATAAGTTCTCAACTGCAACACAGTGTCTACCTACCAATATCATAATTGAATCCTCCTAATAAAATATTAGAGATGTGAAGAAGAGCTGTGTTGAATCTGAATCTGGTGAAAGGATCAACAGAGTATTCATATACAGCTGAGCGTAAACAGCCTGAGCACTACTTTGCATATAATGTCAGCATGTTACATAACGGGTAGATTATTGAGTTGCAGACGTCTTTTCTACAGGATTGGCACTCTGGTGGTTTAATGATTAAGGATCCCCAAATCACACATCGTACACTCGAGACATCAACGTCTTACTTTAAACAGGGACTTCAGGAAAAAAAAACACTCAGCATTCACGCTGCCCTGGAAAAACTATTTTCATTTGGTGGCAAAACATAAAAGAAACACTGTAGAGCACATCAAAAGAAAGGCTTTTGAGCTTTGTTGTCATCTTGTTTTTGTTCATTTTCAATAAAGCAAACCTAAAACCATAAGAAGTTAGTTTCTTTTTCAATTCATTTCCTCCACTCACAGCACAGCTACACTTGGATACAAAACCTGCTGCTGTATACCTTGTTAAGCAACACTTCAGCACACAAAAGAGAGGCAACGTTTGGGTCTGCTTTGCTGTCTCGTAGCTGCAGTCAAAGCCGTCTGCCAGGATTCAAAATATTGAATGATTAATTGTGACTTTTAAATTGTTTGTGTGTGAATGCAATATATATATATATATATATAGATATATATGTGTTGAGCTTTTCAGGAATGTGTATAACTGCATCATTAGCGAAGCGCCTGCGTTAGTGGAGTGTGCTGGGCTATATGTGGGCCGTGAAGCAGTGAAAGGTGGCTGAGGTCAGTGGTTGTGGCTGGAGTGTGTCTCGGTGCTGGACCCTGCTGTGGCTTCAGCTTCGTGGTGCATTTGGCTGAGATGTTTGACAAGGCTCTCCAGTTGAGGGTTTCCCCCAAACTCCCTGATGAGGCGGTAGGCCTCCACTTCCAGGTCTCGCAGAGTCTGACGGGTGTAGGCAAACGAGCCTACCTTCTCCAAGTAGTCCACGCAGTATCGTTTGATGTCCATGTTCTCCGTGCGCTGCCTCAGGATGTTCTGCACCTGGGTGCTCTCTGGACGCGACCATATGGCATGAATGGTGGGGAAAGAGAACTTGCCCTCAGTCAGGTCCTCACAGAAGCTCTTGTTCTCGCTGTACTCACGAGAGCTCAGGTTGGCGTAGTCGTCGCGGATCTGGAAGAACAGGCCCAGCGTGTCCAGGAGGGGTTTCAGGTCCTGTTTCCAATCTGAGAAGAGCTGCATCAGGCCCACAGCCAGGCCAAAGAGCCCTCCGGTTTTCTGCAGCACCATGTTGCGGTACTCCTGCTCAGTGGGACAGGTGTAGGTGTCCCTCCAGTGGATGTCCAGGCCCTGACCACGGTGCAGCTCCAGCAGCTGCCGGGTGAACACTCTGACGGCCTCAGGGTGCTCCAGGGTCAGCACCTTCTCCAACCCCAAGAAGTAGACGTAGTTGGCCGAGTTGATAACGGAGGGGATGCCATAGATGCTGTGGGCCACCGGGAAACCGCGCCGCAGGTTGGAGCTGTCCTCGATGTCGTCTATCAGCAAGCTGGCGTTGTGCAGCATCTCGGTCACCTCGATGATCACCTGACACAAACAAACTAATCATTAATTATTAATAATAATTTCATAGTAAGCATTGTTCTTGCTATACTAACTTTCAGAAACTGTTACCATGATACTCTCTACTGTTGACTAGTAACACAGACAGTGAGCTGTGTGTAAATGATGCATTACAACTTGTATACAGCAGAGGGTGCCATGTCTATACTCTTGCCTGCACTGCTGCACTAGTGAAAGACAATGTAGTAACTAACCAGACAGTCAGTCAGAGACTTGAGACACTCCAGACTGGACGTGTTTCAGACACAGTCGATTGGATGTGGTCTGCTCTAAAACTCAGATGTCGTGACCAAGGCAGAGCAACGGTGACTTGATAAGTGGAAATGTATTCACGTGTGAAGAAATTCAGTACTTAACCTTAGCTATAAATGATGACAAGCACCAACCACTTTAATACAGTATGACCTTATATATAAACATTAACATGCACTGCTGTGGGAAGTCGAGGGATATGTGGACAGTGGACGAATTCTTGTTTAGCCTCGTTTTCCCCACTGAGGCAGAACACGTGCTGCATAGATACTCTGCTTCCTTAACTAATGTCAAATAACTGCAGTAGTCTTTTCGGCGGATCACACGGACGCAGCAAACGTCCTCCATCCGTCAGGAGGAGCCTCGACCTGATCACCAAGAATGGCTTTTGTTACAGGTCCATAAACAGCCAGGGCTGCCACCAGGTGTCTGCTGTCTTGAGCTGGCCGTGCAGCCTGCTGGAGTGCTGTGCTGATTTAAAAGACAAGTGGTGTGGCCTGGTAATGAAAGCTGTTTGTATGGGGCCGGGGAGCACAAAGAGAGGCTCAGTGGGTCAGGCAGATGGCCAAGGCTGGGCCGGTTGAGCAGTTTATCCGCCAAACACAACCTTTCCTGCGGCAGGGTCCCGGCGCTGGCTCACCCTGCAACCTCAGTGAGCCACTTACAAGAGAGGGGGGTTGTGGGTAAAAGCTACAATCAATGCACACATACATCAACGAGAAAACGGAATATTACGCAGCAAAAAGACACACGTGAGGATTCAAAGGTCCACTGCAAACAGACTGTGGACTTTATGGATTACAATTCTATGTCAGGACAAAAGGAACGAGGGAACAGTTAAGACAAGAGTTGAAATTCACAGCAAACAATAGATACCAACAGCTGTCAAACCCAAACACCAACAATTTTCAATATTGGACTTTGAGGTTCTCCAAGGAGTCAAATTAGTCAGGCTGTCGCTGTATAATGCTGTTGTTTAACTGCAAAGTGCCTTCGCTGCTCTGCAAGACTCCATTGATTATCACCAGAGGTTACTGACTCAGAAACTCACTGTTTGCCAAAGCTACAATCAGTGATCCATTAAGAATGCAGAGACTCCTTCACAACAAACGAGTGCAGCACATCGAGGGGAAATAACTATGAAACAGACATGTCAGTTATGTCCATGCATAAATCTGGCTCAGAGGGACTACAGTAGACTGTGCAGGTATACCCGAGTCAGGCTGCAGGACCCTGCGGAGTCTGGCCATGGTTTTAACATGGTCATGCCACATGATTGCACACCACGCCTACTGGACTGTGTCATTCAAAAATGCTCTCTCATTTGTCAAGAACAGCAGTACAGAGTACAGATACCCTCCATATTTTGTAAAGTGCTCACAAAGCCACAGCATAATCTTAATCCGCCATTTATGTTTTTTTAAATCATGTTATTTGTTGATGCTGTGTCCCTCCTGTTTGTCCTCATCCATTGTCTTCTAGTGTTTTTGATTCTGTGTAGTGAAGACCAAGACAATTTCCCACACTGTGGATAATGGAGCCCATAACTTATCAGCTAACAATAGAAACAAACACCACCTTCACTGTCATCATAAAAAATGAATACATTTATGAAACAAAACATTAGATGCTAATGTTTTGTTTCATGAATATATTCATTGACTGCTAGAGAAAAGAACAGCACAGCTATTTCAGCTAAGATCATACTTACTCAAACTGATGGTGAGACGAGCTGTGTCAGGATCTGTCGGGCTACTGCAGCTAAAACTATTTCTTGGGGAAAACCCTGCAATTAAAATGTATTACAAATGTACTGTTCAGCCGGGTCCATACTTTACTGTGATACAATCTGCTGCTGTTGTCACAACATCTTATCTGCTCCATGTAACAATAACCCACTAACATGACAGGTCGTATTCAGAAATTTGACCTGGGCATGACTGGGAAATGGGATAACTTTAATTATAACACTGTCCAGCAGTTATGGGTTGCTACACATCATATCTGATATGCTAACTTGCAGCCCAGTACCTAGTTATTTTCTCATGGAGGCAGCTACATTATAGACACGATATAACCCCTTGGCAGCCGACAATCTCATGAAAGACGCATGTTTTCAAACTAAAAGACAGAAGATAGTATATAAAAGCTTTCTATGTTGTCACAGAACAGTCAGTCAGCTAGAGGTCGCAAGATAACTGATGTGTAGAGAGGGAATTTCCCCAGCCTCCGCAACCTGTGCTGCATACACTGTAGAGAAGCACATATGGGGGGTTTTAAAAAAAAGAAAAGTACTGCCAAATGAATGAGACAGTGTGCCACTGTCACTGCCTCCGTCTATCTGGAGGCACGGTTGTTTCCATGGCGGCGACTTCTTGGCAGCAGTGTGCTAATGATGACGAGAGGAGTCTGCATGATGGGTTCAGCAGGAGTTTACAGAGCTGCTACACAGAGGGGGGGCTCGCTCTTTGATATGAGAGGTAAACTGCCTGCTGCACCACAACAAGGAAATTCTGTCTGAAGTGGAATTATCAGGAGAACAAAAGTTGATTTGGTTACAATCTGCATATGAATGTAGGCCAAATGAACCACCAACTAATCGACTTCAAAAGCAGTCAAAACTCTAAACTCTAAGGTAACATGTCATTGTAGCCCCACGGAGCATATGTGCTCCTGGATTGAAAATGTCAGCACTTCAGTCAGGAAATGTAGCAGCATGTAATGTAAAAATAATCAAAAATGCCACTTTGAATGTTGCGTCGCTCCTTTAATTAATTTTGCAAACTGAATTCATTAATTTGAAGACGTACGCTGTAATAGTGAAAACTGTGAATAAATATACATCTTTGCCGATGTAAGTGTGAGATGGATTCTCTAGCAGGGGGAAGGCTGATGTGACAGCTCTATTATAATCTATAATATTCAATAATTCCTCAGAAGAGTGACACGCATTCACCTACTCTTTGATTACTGAGGTCTGAACTACGTCGTGGGTGCACTGAAAGATGAAATGACCACAGGAGACAACAGTGTGACCTGACCTGAGCTTCGCTGCAGAACTAGGATTCCTCTGTTTGGGAGGAGTTAAAAACAACACTGAAAACATTCAGGACAAAAGGAAACCTGTTGAACAGCAAACCTAATGGGACCTGATAGGCTCAGCACTTAACATTCTGCACCGCGAAAGGCATGTAAATTCACAAAACACAGATTATTCTCCATATCTTCAACACCGGACACAGGACCAGTATTAAGCCACAACAATGTTAATGCAATCAGCACAATAAGGTCAATGGCCTGATCTCCCTAAGCGGACAGTGGCGAGGGTCCTGCTCAATAAAACCAATACGTCCTAAATGGCTAATTTGAAATGAATCTGCCTGAGGAAAAGCAGGAATGTCATTCAACCTGCTATCTGTATGCACTTCAATATGTCTGTTGCGATCTACTCGGGCAGCACCCAAGAAATGTTACAACGCTGTAACAGATGAGTGGAAGTGTATGTTTCCCTGGGACGCTGTCTGTGACTTAATTCATGCTAATCCTTTGCTCACAGCGGTGATCAATAACACAAGAAGCTGAAACAACAATAGTCTCTCACTGGACCATTTACTGCACCACAATGCATAGTAAAACAGTTTGCTGCCATCATACTCCACTGTAGCACCATCATCCCACTTCCAATATAATGCATTTTATTGTGCCGTATCAGCATACAACTAACCAAATATCCTGGAAACAAGCCCCAAATCCCTGTGGGAACCCCAGGATTACAAACAGCAGCCTTTGCAACAAATACCTATGCAGGAACACAGTTGTTGCGGTGATTACCATCAATTTGGTGTCTTCCTTTTTCCATCCAACTTTAAAGAGAAATGTAATGTGACGGGCGGGGAAAAAACACAATGCTTTAGGGTCTGGGAATCAAACCAATTACTCAGCAATTGGCTTGACAAAAGCTCACATGCAGTTAAAGTGCTTAGTGAATATAACGTAAAGTCTCGCTTTGCCAAAAGAAAACACCACGAAACTCGGCGTGATAGAGACTGTGCCTTATAAAAGCAGCTTTCCATGTACTGCTGCGATTCGTGCCAGAATCTATTCAAATAGACTGTTTATTCCTTTGACGTACACTAAGTATTAAGAGGAGGAAGGATGGCAGAAAAATATGACTTGGTATGGGTGAACAGTCCAAAGAAAAAAGTTGCGCTTGTTCAGCCAGTCATCTGAGTAGTAGTAGTAGGGGGAGGTTGGGTGTCACATGACACCATAACATGAGCGCCCAAACAGGAAATAGAAACTGAATGAAAACACAGTGACGCAAAATCAGTAAATAATGATTTGTTTTTGGTATGGACACTATAAACGGTCAAAATTCAACTAACTACTGTTTAGGCAAAAAGAATCATGACTGGCTGAAGATTTCAAAGTAGAAGTGGGAGAGTATGGAAAACCTATAATCCTGTTTATGGAAATGGTATAAAAAAAATCTTCTTGTATCCATGAACACTTTGATGACTGCATCGTGTTTCTGTTGTATAGCACCTAATTTTGTTTATATTGTAGCCAACAATAGCTGGTTAGCTGGCATTGTTTTACTTTCTTTGTAACATAATTTTGAGAAGTACTCTTAATTATATAATTATATTGCTAGCATTAATGCGCCACCACTGAGCAACTTGAAAGCCCTCAATCACAAGTGGACACATTGAAATGAAACAGCAGAACATGCCTTTTCAAAATGTAGAATAGAGAGCAAACAGGGCAAGTGTTCTGAATACATCCACAGCGGGCAGGCCTAGTTTGAGTGATACTGTATGATTTAGGAAGGCAAATAAAGTGATTCATTATGTTAGACAATATTAACTACGGGTTTTCTTCACATATTTAATAAATTCAAGGCTGCATTTTTATGTAAATTGTTCCTTCATTATACCTTATTCAAATATAAAAGGCTCCGCTGTGCTGTTCTGGGGGTGGGGACTGTGTCATAAAAATGGTCCACTAAAACAATGAAGGAATGTGAACACAACATAAAATGCCCTGGATCTGACACAGCTTGGTACTGTTAGTCACAATAACTTTAGTCTTAACCCGCAAAGCCTGTGATGGGCTCGATATGTCCTCCAGCTGGGTCTGGAAATGGGCTGACGGACTGTTCATTTGATTACATGTAATGTAAACGGGATCACTATTAACAAAAAACCCACAGCAAATTACTTTAGCACCCAACTCTGCAGCTGTACAGAGCGTTTTGCCTTAATGTAGCTTCTTGTTCTGGTTTGAGACCCCACAACTTTACTGCTGGTTCATTCTTAAAGCAGCAAGTAGCCATGTTCAGCAAAAAGAAAACTCAGTTAAACCTACTGTTTAAACCACAGACAAACTTAGCAACTAGCTGAAGCTAGCTTAAGATCCACATATTTTTCTCAGCAGTCGGTGAAGACAAAACCAAAACTAAAGGAGTACATATTGGACCTACACTTGTCAGGTGGACTTAAAGGCAACTCAAATGGGATGATAATGCTGCTGGATGTTCAACTGTTAGCCAATCAACTTGTTTTAGTATCTTAAAAGTGTTTAATGCAGCTTAAGCATTTAGGCTATACCTTCCTTACTTAAGACCCACTCTTTAACGCCATTTATATGGGCAACCAAAATGCACCCAACTTCAAACAATACATGAAATCAGCGACAGGCGGGAAGCTAAATTTTTCAACCTACAGATCAAACAAATATAGAAAAGGTAAGTGTTCTGTTTTTGAAAGCGTCACTCCATCTTTTTCTGTTCATTTCTACTTGATCCTCAGCTGCATTAACAACCTGCTGTAATAAATCATGGATGCTCGAAGCGCTACACTCAAGCTTTACATTAACATTCAGTTAGAAACAACTCAGCAGACAGAATACACTGGTTGTATTACAAAATAAATTGCCTATTCGGAGTGAGCACACCATCATTTCATCTTTCTGGACCCATCTGCGACAATACACATCACACAAGTCTGAATGTTAAGAGGCTCGAAAGGCTGATTTCTCACCTGCAGTTTGTCCTCTGGAACATTAAGCCAGTGGTTAAACGCTTGGGATAGTTTTGTCCTCACCTGCTTTCCTGAGAAGAGAGCAGAAAAAAAAAGTTCCATTGTTCTAAAAGTCAAAGATACACTACAGTAGGTATTACTGTAATATGCAAAAGAAAAAGACAGAGACCAAAAAACTAAAGTGTTCTCAAATCACACAAATAATAATTCCACCACACCTGTCGCAGGAAATAATTTAAAGGTTTTGCCCCCAACAATCCATTAACTCAACTGTGTTGAGGCAACAGTGAAGGTGGGATGTGACCTGGAGCACAGGAAGTTTTATGTTGTAAAGCCATTTCCAGCTGAGTGATCAGATCCAAAATCTAAAGAGTGACGGCGGTGAGTACAATTTTATGCAAACCTATAGATTTATTTTCCAAAACTACGACTAAAGGTTCCAGGTATAAATTACTACAATGTTCCTGTTACACGACTTAAAACTAATCTTATTTTATGAGCCTTAATGACACAGTGATACTGTAAGGCAGGAAACATCCCATCAAACTAAGACTCTTAGGACTTGTCCTATTTACCCAAATAAAATTCTGGTTTTAGGTCAGTCACTTCTCCACTGACAAAAAGTGACCAATCAAAACTGGAGGAACAAACAAAGACTCCTTAACAGAAGCAAGTGCGTGCTTGGTCAAAAAAAAATTAGACTCAACAAAGTGGGATGTTAAAACATGCACACAACTACTTCTGGGTATTAAAATGGTAATTTCTCAAACTGTTTAATTTTATTACCATACAGAGTTTTGAATGTGCAAAATACAGCCTCAAATATGAATACATTAACAATATGACAAATCTGTTCATGCTCAAACTTTCATCCACTGCTTTTATAGTGAAATGTTTCAATGAAAACCTTATTTAGGCTTGAACAAAATAACTTAGCATAGTGAGACCATATGCTGCTGCCAAAACACAGAAATGTAAGTACCATATTAGACAATTGTCATGATCGTGTTCCAAATGTGCTTCAGTCAAAAACTGGACTGCATAAGCTATAATGGTTGAATTGAATGCCCTTAACTAACATACAATATAAAATTAAACAGCATCTCTTAATAACACCAAGCTAGGTGTTATCTCCTCACATTTCATGCAGCATGCAGTTTGTGGTGAAGGTTGGGTGCATGTGTTTTTGTGATTATGTCTGCTGCATCCACTTGAGCCTTTCATCCCACCGCATTCATTATTTTAGGCATTTGGCTGATGCTATGATCCAGTGTGACTAATCAGCACTATACGTGGCTGTTGGTGACCCTTCAGCTGCATGTATGCGTGTGTCCACCTCTTCTGCCACTCTGCAGTCGCTGACATGAAAAGAAACTCACCTGGCAGTTGCAACAAGTACTTATATGGTTCCAGCAAAATTCGCTCGGAGGCGGCTTCTGAGTCAGCGTCCATTGCTTCAAGCTGACACAAATCTATAATGAAGGACACAAAAAAGTAAGGACAAGCAAAAATATTTAGTTGAAGACTGTCATTTTTGACGATTTGACTCATGTTGTTTGTTAGCGTATGTATATGCTGTGTTATGCAGCCTCATAAACCTTTTATAACAAAAGGTCAAAACAAAAAGATCTGCAAGGCAATTTGTTTTGAACAATGAATGTAGGTTAGGATCTTTCAAAATGCCATTTTGATTATTTTAAAGGAAAACCTTTTTTAAATATTTAAATATTAATTCACATAACTGACTGGTTCATGAAAAATGAAAAAAAATGAATGGTTTCACCCATCTGGAACTACAAAATGGAAAAAAAATATTTTTCTAGTTTTTAAACTGTTAATCTCTCAAGACTTGAATGCATTTTGAATTGGTTCAAGTGTTTTATACCAATATGACAGACTATTATACACAAAATATTACATGAGGCCACGTGTTCTGTTTTGCATTTACTCTAGGTTGTAGGAAAAGTAAGAAATCTGAACAACTGTCAGATGCACAATTTGACAATGAAGAGCAATGTAGACGGAAACATTTAATACACTGTATACACTGTGTTTTGTTAATCAGTAGTATCAGAGTAGTACACAGTTAGTTTCCAAAGATTTTGATAAACCCACTCCCTAAATTAGTAGAGAGTATTACTTTACAGATTAGATAATGTAAGAGATTACATGTGGCCTTCTGAACTGGTGTAGCAGCAATTTCAAGCTACAAAAGTCAGTCAGAGCTGCTTACAGAAGAAAAAGTGATATTGCTAAGTTAAAAAGCTTGGTATATACAAGCCCACTAGATAAACAGAAGTAGTGAAGATGTGTATAATTCTGACTAGTGATGCTTGTGGCATGTTTGTGTTGGGCTACTTGCATCAGTTATTTCTCAGCACCAAACTCAGAGCTGGCTTTTAACTGACAGATTGGAAAAGCAGTGTTGAGTAGACAAAACTGTAGTTGTAAAATTTGCAGAAAGAAGTGTGTTGACATGACAAGAACATTGTCAGACTCGAAGGCCATCTTGGTGTAACTGACATCAGATACAAAACTGCTAAATGCTGCCACACACTTAGCAGCATAATACACGGGAAGTGTGTGGGTATAATTTGTTGGTGATACTTTTACCCAATCATTGTACTTTTCCTTTAAATAAGCACATAATTGACACAGGAAATGCAAAACGAATGTGTTGTTTGTAAAGCTTTACATTCAAACTGTTCTAACTTATCCAAACCAACAAGAAAATAAAATGGTTTAGAAAAATCGGATGAAATATTTTCATGACGTAACGTGTTACACGCATGTGCAGAGCCACAAAATCCTCTTGTGCAAGGTGACACAATGATCACATGATTGGATAAATTAAAACTATCACATTACTGTTGAATCACAGAAACTGGTGACAAGTGATATAGAAATTTAAATAGAAAGGTTGGGCTGTCTGTGACAGCTAGTGATCATCATAATAAAAATCCCACAAAATCATGCCAAAAACTTACTTATTCTTTACATAAGTCGGTAGTTCAGGTTTCATTTCATAAAAAGGCCCAGACTACATAATTTGGTCACATCATAAAGATCTATAAGACTATCAACCTAAAATAAAAGTGTGAAACCTCTATCTTGAGAAAATAATATAAGGGACCTAATTTCAGTTAAGAAGGAAACCACTGACTGCAGCTGATGTTGATGCACAGCCTCACAGCTACTCATTATAATTAAATTATTAGACTGCCGTGACATTTTCTATCAAATAAAACAATACTGCATTCTATTTCCACAGTGCAATATTATATTAGGAATACTTGGTTTCTTGTAGGGTAATATTATTTACTGAGTTATCATTGCTTTTAAAAAGATAGTTACTAGTTTATTAGGTACAAATGTACTATCTAACACAGCTCTGCAATAAACATAATTAACAAGTAGTTAAGTGTACACTATAGTGTAACAATACTGCATACACTTATAAACATTGTGATATTGAGATTCAACCAAAAAGCCAAAAGTAGATTTTTTAAAGAGTTAGGTTTTAGGAGGGACACGTTTTTTGATAAGAGAAGTTCACGTTATTGCAACAAATTTTCCAATCATTTTGATAATGAGCATCTCTTTAAAGTGAGAACTTAAACGACACTATTAATGGACTTAAAATGTCACAGTGACCCAAATTACACATACACAGCAGAACAAAAATTCTGATGTTATAGTGCCCAATTACCTTCAAGTCCCTTCAAGTGTTTTTTAACTCCACCCACCTTGGCTGCTGATAGTCTGCTGACTTGCCGGTCCTGTATTCCTGTTAGCCACACTGCTAGTTAGCTAGCGTTAGCAGGCTAACATAAACACATCGCTATACCACCGTTGAGCATTTCTTTCTACCTTTATCAAAATAAAAAGTTCCACTTCAACACTGGTCGACTAAGGCAGACGATATGACTGCCACATCCACACTTTCATAACATTTTAGGTCCGTGTGTTACTGTCTAATTCACCACATGCTATGCTAGTGCAGTTACCTCGACGTACTATAGTCACTTTTCAAGACAAGCTAGTTGTGATGAACTACCTATGTGTTTCGTATTCGCTACAGAGCAGGCGCGGAGTGGGTGGGGTATGTAACATGGGTGCCACGCAATTTGTGTGTTACAGTTATATTTCTACATTGCCCGGTTAAAGATGCCGAGCCGTTAAGTAAATCGGAAAAAAACACGCCTCGTGTTGTCGGGACAGTCTGTGATACATATCGAACGCACACATGTGTTTCAAAACTGGGGGTTGTAGTTTTTCAGCATTTTTTTCATTATCGTGAGAGCCATCCAGTAGGGTTACTTTGTACGCCTTACCACGGATATTTTTCTCCTCGATCAGCCAATCCTGTGCCGCTAAGGCGTTTCCCTTCACAGTGCCATCCATTGAGAGCGCGTAGTTTCGGGGGAGGCGGGATTAATTACCCGTCAATCATCCTCAGAAGGCGGGGGAAAGGATCACAGAAAGAGCTAGGCTAGATGAGCTACTCAACAAGGCAAACAGCAGCGCTCTGCAAAAACGACTTTTACCCATCCGCAGCCAACATCAACCGGGGGCCAACGGACGACGTTAAAATCTGTCAGATGCCTGACATAAATGCTCTTATGGATTACTAATACACTTTCGTCGAAAAACACAAGTGTTTCTCAACTTGACAGCATAGGTAAGCCTGCTTTTGTTCAGCAAAGCCATCGCTATTTCGAACATTTTTACTAGCTTGCTTCCCTGCTGCTACCAAGCCAACCTTGACGTTAGCTAACTTGTTAACTAACGTTAATGCTGCGATGTGTTTAGGGGGATTTTAGGGAATGAATGAATTAGGTTACTGGACAGCAAAAAGCTGACGGCCGAGAATACAGAAGAAAAAACTTGCTCAGTTCAATAACAAAGTTATGCTGTAGCCAGCCAAATTAAGCTGATGAGCACAGGGGACGGTTATGCTAACGTTTCTCCGAGGTTGGATAGTTTCAGGCGCCGGAGTGCTGTGTTGTTGAGCGGAGGAATCCTCGGAGAGGTTGTCGTCGAGCAGCGCCTGTCATGGTGTTCCCTAAATGCCGTCAAAAGTGATATTAAACGAACCCACAGGCGACCTGTATACGCTTCACATCGCTGCGGGGTGTGAATTGTCGACCAGCGACTAAACGGTGTGATTTAACAGGTAAATTGCATTGTCAGGCTTTTCTTTTGTGTCATCAGTATCGTTAGCTTCCCCCGATCGACTTGTCCAGTGTAGGCTGGACCAGATGGGCTACCTTGTACCATGGAACTCACCCGTTTGATCAATAATGCGAGGTGGACTATTTTCCCTCTGCTAGAGAGGACTTGTGTTATTTCTCAATGCTGTGTGTGCGCGACCAGTATTTTGCACATTTCCGTAACTGGCAACATCGCCGCTGACAAACTGTCTGTCTGGACATGAATCATTGCAGGAGAGGTTTAAATGTACTCGACGCTTTAGTTAACCACGGTCCCAGGTTTTAGGACAGGGGGAAGAGACGACCGGGGCTCGGGCTGTGTGCGTGCATTGTTGTTGGTGGTGGTCAATCACTCACTTGCAGAGGTTGGTCTAGCAAATAGTCTGGGGCGGAAGATGACATTGTAGGCTATCCTCCGCGATCATTCACCGCGACCAAGAGCCACATATGAGGGCTGCGACCTTGGCTTCTGGTACAACAATAAAAATGTTATTAACGCGACGTTGCTGCGTTACAAGTCTTCCTCGAGCTTGACCTTGTTGCGAACCGTTTCGTCGACTTGTTTCTTTGTCAGAAGCGACCTCAATCAACGTTACTCCGTGAACAGTCAGCGAAACGCCAGACCCGTCGATAGAGAGAGAGAGGGAGGGAGAGGGAGAGAGAGCATTTTGTGAAGAAAGAAAGTGACTTTTGATGGGGGCTGCACGGCCGAGTGTCACTTTGTTCAACTTAACGCTGTTATTACGACACCGCTTTTGACATTCGTATAAAGGTCTGGTGTGGTGGCCGAGTTGCCGGCCTGAAAGCAGCGTTGTTATCGCTCTGTTTTTGCTGTCGAGTGTACTCTGCGCAGAGAGCAGCGCGCCGAGACAAGGGGGAGCAGAGAAAACCAAAATGAACGGCGTCGGGGCAGTTTTTCTGTCTAAACCAAGAGATTCGCCTCCAAGAGAGAAATGGCTCTGGCAGGGGCAGGTGAATTGCGACCGCCGTTCCCGCAGTTTCCAGCGTCTGTGCGCCGAAGTGCTCTCCTTTTTAGCCGACTGTCAGCTACAGAAATGGCGTCATCCTCTGCTGTAGTGTTGGTATAGTCAGTGCAGTGCAGACAGCGGGCGCACCACGCTGGCGTACCCGAAGAACCGTGCAGCTTTTACAGTACACCACTTTGTCCCAAAGCACTTCATTATCCGTGCATTTGTTCAGACCCGAAGGAGGAGGTCGTCCTTTTTAGCCAGGGACTAGTTACTTTGTGTTTGCTCGCCCTTCGTTGCCACAAGCCAGGACTGACTGCTGACTGACTGCCTACAGTACACTGGGC
Organism: Nannoperca australis; assembly: GCA_036023655.1. NCBI lineage: Eukaryota > Metazoa > Chordata > Actinopteri > Centrarchiformes > Percichthyidae > Nannoperca > Nannoperca australis. The sequence goes on along the minus strand of JAVQJD010097193.1, from coordinate 26,716 downwards.
ATTACATAAACGGCTTTAAGGGCTCTGCGAATGAGAGTGATCAGCCTGCTGCCACACGGGTTTTACTTTGCAACGCAGATATTTTGGGGGAATGTGGCTCGAAAGCTCGATCACATACCACTGGCCCACTGCAGCAGTTACGATTATTGAAGCAAAGGATCTTTAAACTTTTATTAAATCAATCACAGCCTCAATTCAGCCAGAAACCGGCCATCCCCACAAGGAGATTTCATGTGCAGACGATGTGTTTTTTCTAAGCAATGTAAAGTGTGCGTCTGCCGCCCAGCTTTTTCATGGCATCCAGCAGTGTGGCAGAAGAAGTGATGTCATCATAACATAACCACGTCTTGTTGTGTCAGTGTGTAATGCCTAACAGCTTCTCCGACCTCTGTTTCCAGCCCCGGATTCGTTACTCTGGTCACCTGGAGGACTCATAGAGAGATGAAGGTATGTTCGTTCATTTTTCTTGCATGATGTGTTGTTAATGCCACACGAGACTCAAATTATATCACTTATGCATTACCAGCCTTAGCTCAGTTTCATATGCCTCATGCCTTTGCATGGGTTCATCCTTTTGTTCTCATGAATAAGGCTATTGTGAACTTTCACTAAATGTCAATTTTGCTCTTGTTCAAACACAGCAACGCAAGTGGCTTTTGCACATAGGCAAAAGTAATACATTTATTTGATAAGCATGATATTGAGTTTCCAGTGGCTTCAGCTTTATTTGCAAACCCATATTGGGAACTGTAATTTTTATTGTATGCTTTGTTGTGCAATGTTATTGAATTACATGCTGAGATAGGGCCTGGACACGTAGTAGTTGTCTATGTGTGAATTTCATTTTAAAACCTGCTTTCATAGAGAGTGTCTAACCCTTAATCCAAGCTGAAGGTATGGTGCATACGAATACACAAATAAGAGAACAAATAAGCTGTGAAATGTAGAAAATATTCAAAAGCTCTCTGGCATTGTTTTCTCCATTCGGTTTGAAAGAGTCATAGCTGTCATAGTTTTGGAAGCAGGCTATTTCATATTTTCTTGTAGTTTCAGTGGATCATAGTTGTGGCTGTTGTTATGCCTGCAGGCTGTTGTGTCTTAAATTATCATTTGTTGCCATGTGAGCCATACATATAACCTGCAGAGTTGTTTCACTTGTAAATGAATTAGTATGACATATACAGAAACTTTGACAAGAGTGTGTGTTTATAGTAACACTTTCATTTGGCTCACATAATATAGTGTAACAAGATCATGGGGAAGGAATTAAGCCACTAGAAGTAGAAATAGAAGATCATTTTGATAAGCTTTGTGATTGGAGGACAAATTAAAAGCTGCTCTAGTAATGATTTGTAGTCTGTCACTTTGGCCCTAATGATGTTATGCTTATTGTGGTTAATCAAAATAAACCACCACTCACTAATAGACACGTTAGCAGTCTACCAAAGTATCCAATTAATATACAACCAAAAGCATCATGTGACATGAAAATAGTTTCCAACACATTTTTTTGCATTGTTTATTACATTTGGTCAAAACTATGAGAGATGAGGAAATTATTTTGTTTTGTTACAAAGCTATACTTTTCCCTCTGCTTCAGATCCCTTTCTGTTGCCTGTAATGAATTCAATGAATCTTACTAGTAATGCTGAGTTGAACTGCATGATGATTTGTGGTTATATAATGAATTGTTTGTGCCAGAGGAAGACAGTGGGATTCTGATTGTCATGAATAGAAATGCATTTGAGTGAACAGAGAGTATCTAGGCATAGATGATATAGAAACACATGGGGGTTAGCAGATAACTGCTAATTCACACCGCAGGCTAGCTTTGCTGCATAATTTCCAAGTGTCCACTTAAATAAAGCTTTATATGTAAAAATTAACTTAACTGTTGCCATTAGTACCCATGACCATTTTGCAGTTATTATTCTCTCCAGCTGGATAGCAGTAGGCTCTTATTAGATGATTATTGTTCGTACACGTGGTTATTTTCATAACTGCTGACTGGAGCGATGTTTTCACATTTCTGGTTTAACGTTGTAGCATTTGTTGTTTTCAGTGCTCTGAGTCATCTGGCTCTATTGATGCTTGAGGAGTGCTCACTTATTTTACTGCTCTGTATAGTAGGACCATCTGCTCAATGCCTAAACTGTAAATTGCTCTTTAACCAGGACCACTTTTCATTATGATCACTTAGCATTTCATGTCACTTTGGCTTATGGTTTACAGCCTTCTTTCGTCAACGGCACACACTGCTTTAACTCTCTGTGCTGGATAAAACACATGAAACATTAGACATCCAAAAAGTGGACTACTGTGTTGGATAATTGTTCCCAATTAGCTTAATCTGCAAATATCATTTAAATGCCTTTACTTGAACTGGAAATCTTTCCCCGAGCTGAAGTATTCCAGTCAATGTTCTCTGCTATTGCACTTTGTCCCTGACCTTCTCGGTAACCTAGACAAGATGTAATAAAGAATGTCTCAAGCATCAATACTAGCAGTCCAAGCCCACACTAAATCTTTTGCTGTTTCACTATCTCATAATGTCCACGCCATCCATCCACTCCATCAATTCATTGATAACATAACGGTGTAGCCTACATGCATGTAACTATGTGCTAAGACAGCTTTACTTCTAAAAATGCTAAAACCCTTGACTTACCATATATGTGGCTATGTAGTAGCATAGTTAAGTTAAAGGGCCGCTCCACCTGTTTTTCACTGTTTACTTGTCCTGAGGGGTCCTCGATGATGTCATAAGGGTTATCTCAATTTGGGCATGTTATTTTCAAATTGATGACAAAAAAGTGTTCGTTACAAACTGGAGGTGTGGGGTTTGGACATTCAGGAGAGCGGGATGTCTACTGAAAGAGGCTATTGTGTTGCATTAAGGGAAAAGTCTTTTTTGAGCGTGATCAATGCTAGATATAGATAGATACATCTGCCTCTGCTGCTTCAATTTGTTCTGTTGCTCTGTTATAACCCTGTCTCTTGTGAGTGCTCCAACTTTAGGGAGGCACAATACTATAGTGCTGAATTACGTCTTGGACTGCCAATTGCAGGTAAAAGTTTATTTTGTCGAAACATTTGTCAGTTGAAGCTGTCTGTAAGAAAACTGCTGTGCTGTGGGAGTGAAATGTATTTAGTTGAGTTAATCCTGCATTTAGATGAGTTAACAGCACGTGGTGCTGTGGTAATATGGTACATACTTCAGCACCTGGGAAGAGAAGTGTAAATATGGTCTGATTTGTGAGTATGTAAGCATGACAATTTGTAGAGCTGCAAAATGATTTAAGGAAAGAGGGATTTTTGCAGTCTGGTTATATCTGAAGGTATTGTAGGAATTTTATGGACGTTAAATAACATCAAGTTTAAAAAAAGTACTGGAACCTCCACTGAGGCCTCATTGCAAGCAAGAGACTGATACAAATCATTCAGAAGTGGGCATATGCAAAAATGGAGTATTTGCATTTTGGAGTTGTCCACGTGTTTGACTTGCTTCAAGATTAATAAGCATCAGTGATTTATTAGAACTTTTGTTCTGTTATCGGTTGTTATCGTTTGTGATACTGCAGGAGTGGATTTGCTGGACGGATCTAAATTTGTGTGTGTAAACAAAAGGAATTATGGTTGTTATTTTTTTTCTAGTTTAAAGCTGCCATGGCATTGCCAAGGCAACTCCTGTTGAAGCACCAGTCACTGGAACTATGGTGACTCTGGTTTGGACAAAGAGGTGATTCACAGCAGGATTATTGTACGTGTGAGCTTGGCTGGGAGGGAGCTTAATTCTTTCCTGCATGCCTCTTGCATGTTCCTTTGTTCGACCTACAAGCCTATTCATTATAGCACAACATAAGGGGATAAAAAAAAGTTATATTTTATATGCTTATACAGACATCAATACATTGTAATTCTCAGAAGGAAAATAACGTGTTTACAATGTAATCTAGTACACTTGATTTAACTTGTCATTTAGCTATTATGTCATTCTGTTTCCACCTCCCTCCCCTGGTACGACAGCTGAATATAAACCAGTTTATGTTCCTAATATCATATTGCACTGTTGTGTAACTTGAAACATACCAAGTGACACATCCATCCTAACAATAACGTGTGTCATTTTAGCTTTAAGAGGCACACAATCTGGATTAAATCATCGGCAAAAGCAACAGGAGTGCCCTAAAAACCCAGGGTTTCTTTAAAGCTGAGAATGGAGTGAGCGAGAGCTGAATCATCGGTGTGAAAACAAGACACAAGCTGAAACTCTGATCTGAAGTGGAAATCACACATGATAATGTGGTTGGAAGAGCTTTAACAAGAGACTCAAACAAGACGATTAGATGATGCACTCATACACACAGTTGCTGTTTCTGTATCTGCTTCTGCATCACCTCTGAGTTACACCAAGTTTTAGTTATTAGCAGTGGTAAAAGTAGAAACTACTCTGGTGTAAAATTACTGTTCCAAATAAAACGCCTTTATTCAAAATATTAAGTAAATGTGAAGCATTATCACAGTGTCAGTGTGTACAAACTGCAATTAATTAACATCTTCATCACCCTTCTTTTTGTTTAGTTGTACCTGTCAGGGCGGGATAAGTTACCCCACTATTGGTACATAGAATTACGTAATTCCGAGCACAGCTCCAACCAACTTACACCAGACTGGAAGTCTAATCAGACAGATTTATTAAAAACAGAAAAAGAGCAATTAGCCGCTGTCACTGTCAAATGAATGTAGTGGAGTAAAAAACAAATTTCTCAAATTGTAGGTAAGTAGAAGTATTAAGTTGCATAACATGGGACTACTTCTTGAGTAAATGTACATTCCACCACTTGCTGTTTGTCCGTAATAATGTGAGTGGCTTATTTTAAAAATATGGGTCCATCAGATTTGGATTCTGTCCAATGAAATGGTCCCGCACTCCAAAAACAGGATGAGGAAGTTAATCTAGAAACAATGATCTGAGCAATTATAGGCTGTAAATAGTCTATTACATAACTGTATATGATAGTGGACAAAATGGAGCTAGAATAGTTGATTCCTCCACTAACACATCTCATGACAACAATGTTACTATTGGCTGACCATGCAAATCTGTAAATAAAAGTCCAGCAAAAGTCAAACTGTGACTCATGTTCTTGAATGTGACGGTCACAGTAACTTTAATGGTAGTGGATGAGAGACATAAGGAATCTTTGCAGAGGCCGGTGCAAGTGTGTCTTCATACTAACAGTCAGCAACGAGTGTCTGCATGCGTCCACAGGACAGCCTCCCAGAAACAGGCTGTGGTCTGTTGAGCAAATGACCAGGGATTCCTCGAGCCCCTTTCCGGTGATTGACATAAAGAGAGGCCATACACCAAAGTGAATTGCAACCAACCATATACATGTATCGCCCCACAACTGTGCCAGCAGTTTTCTTTTTCTTTCTTTTTTTTGCAGCTTCTGCCTTTTGATCAGCTTCCTTTTTACTGAGTTGTAGAATGAAAATGCTGTAGTCACTCAGGCTGTCCAAGAAATGCACTATAAGCAGCAGCTTATTTTCAACTGGCGCTCTGTGGAGTTGGCTGTTAAATCTTTCATGACCTGGGAGTCTTTATTGAGCAGAAATTGATCTCATTCTGCTGTTGCCAGTGTCACTCCAGTATATTTTGTTTTGGCAAAGCTGGAATGATTTCGAAGCTTTGACTTAATGTAGCAGCATTGCCCGTTTTGTTCCCTGACTAGAAAGGCTTAAATACTGTTAGGCCTCTGTCCGTGTGATTTAACGGAAGCACTTTATGGCCAGCAACACTGGTGCACCATCACCTCTAGAATTAGATTTTAGATGGTTCCTTTGTGGAGGGAAAAAAGCTTTTATGGCATGAATAAATTGAAGTTGTTATCTAATGTGATATCTCTTCGCATCTGACTAATATCCACATACACCATCCTTATAATTACTACCTGTATGTGCCTATTTTATTTGTTCCAAATGTGATGTACGTAAGCAAAGTCGATCTACCGTTTTTCAGACAGTTTGTTTCTTTCCATGCCCGCCGCAGGTGTGTTTTGCCACCCCAAGTCACATTTGTATGTGTTTAATCAAGCTCGTGTTCCCGGAGAGTGTTTTCCACATCAGTGGCAGCACTAGGTGAATAGCCAGAGAGCCGGTCCGGATTGTATCACTGCTATTAATGTTACATTGACTTTTGCATGCAGAAGCTGAAGTGGTACTTGAGGCTCATGATAAATTCTGTTCTGCTCTTTTTATCACAGAATCTTGGTGAGAGGTGTGTGGTGTTTTAGCTCATTTTAAGTCAATGGGAGGATGTTTCACCTCCCAAAGGGAGGGATATTCTCTGCCGTTCTGCACTGGTAGGAGCAATGAAGATTAAAAAAAAAAGGAATCTGTGTTATTTTCCAGAGAGCTGTAGGCTGAATGACAATCTAATCCAACAAATGGGATTTTCTTTCATAGTTTTAGCTGAATCCAGGGAGGTGGGGCATTATCAGTGGAAACAACAAACCATCCTCTGTTTGTGTTGGTATGTCAGCATGACAAATGTAAATCTGGCCACAGTCGTGTGTTATATCACACCTGCCTTGTTAACTTGGATGTTTGGCAGCTACAGCTGTCAAGATAACCCAAGCTACCCTCTCTGACTCAACAGTATGACCCTTCCTCTAAAAAGACGGAGAAGAAAGGAAACAGGCTCAGAGCAGGGGAAGCAAAAGGAGAGAAGTATTCGCACTCCAGAGGAGCGTGAACGACGGCATACACAGTAACAGTTGAGCTTTGTGCTGCAGCTACGACTGACAAGAGAGCTGGTTAGCCAGTGGAAATGGCTTCTGCGACATGTAAACCTGGTGTTGGCAAAGAGAGCTGGTGCTGAGGCCAGACTGCACTAAAGACTAATGAGGTGTTTATCTGAGAGGTGGAGAGGCTGAAGTGCACTGGACTCTGCCCCTGAATCCCATCTGTCAGAATCCCAGAGACACTGGAGAAGAGGCAACTTGTCCCAGGCTCATGGCCTTCTCAACATAGAAGATGCAATTTGTCCATCTGTTAACAAACATATGTCTTTCCTTTTTTTATTTGCAGCCAGTTTGCGTGTTGTGATTTATTATAATTTTTCAAAACGTGAATGTGAAACACTACTTTTAAGTCAACAGAGCAATTCTTTTTCACAAAGTTGGACTATAACAGTTGGCATGCCACCTTTTTTATTTTATAGTATCAAGTACCTACTTGTATCTGTATCTACTGCTACCTATATATATATATATATATATATATATATATAGATATCTACTGCTACCTATATATATATCTCAAAGCATCCTATTTCAGCAAACTGAAATTGCTCTGCTTGGCTGAGAGTTAATGTAAGACCTCTTTGATTAATAGATGAAAGTGTTTTCTAGTCACATCAGCAGTTCGCCGATCCAGAGAATCTTCACCTCTGTTAATGTCTCATAAATCTCATTATTTTTTGGTTTGGGGCTTTGAGTGTGTGGCCCAACTGTGCATGTTTTAGTTGTCTGTCAGATAAGATCATAGAATTTAGCCTCAGCTAACAAATAAAGTAATGAGGCATATGAAACCCTTATGTTCTTTTGGGTAATTGGACAGTGGATCTTTAATCAAATTGCTGGTTCACCTGTTGCTCGTGTGTGCGGTGAATTTCACCTGTGAGTCACGCATTAGTAGCAGATCAGTTCAGCACAGATTAAGGATGATCATGTTTATATGACCCAGATACTGATCTGAGTCATTCAATATTGAACATTTGCCAAGTTCATATTCTGATTGAATATTTATATTTTCCTACCAATACTGCAGTACAGTGCCTTCTGATGTAGATCTTCATAAATACATCCAATGCAGTTCCTGTCCTTAATGTTACAGAGTGTGTAGTATTATCCACGGACAGAGGGGTGTCAGTGTGTATGAGCAGCATTTGGACAGCCTCTATCCCCAGCTTGAACAAAATACACAAGTTCAAAAGCAGCATTCAGTCAGTGCTTTCACTTCAGAGGCGTGGTGCACCTGCAAAACGTTTTATACGGGCAACGCTGCTGTGCTCACTTCTGCTGATGCATTCTGTCAGTGTGCAACGCCTCCATAAAACAGGTTTACCCCCCAATTTCAGTCACGAGTTTGCCTATGTGTGAAACATTAGGGAAAGGTTCAAGTGTTTATGCGAAGGCAGTTGATCCAGAGGATCTGACTTGGATCAGGGTTTAGAAAGTTGATAAAAAAACAGTTGCAGAAGGCCTTGATAGGAGCAAATCAGTTTGGGCAAAAACAATGTAACCTGAAAAACTGTTAACACATGTTAAATTACTCAGATTCACAGACTTTTTACCCTTTCAGTCCCAAAAGCGGTTCGGTCATGGCACAAGTATGTGCCACTGAGGCCCACAGCAGCTGGTTTCAGTGATTAGTTGCTGGCGTAATTTTTGGTTGGAACAGCAACCTGTAAACTCTTTGCCTGCCGCGTGAGAACAAGGAACAGAAAAACAATGTTGAAATAAATCAACATTGTTTTTCTTTCATTATTTGATTTCTTAAAACTACACAAGAGATAACAAATCAAATTGAGTCTTCAAGTAACTAACTTGTAGTATGAAATGTAATATACATAACTTGTTTGGAGAAATGTTTTTTCAGTGTGCTGAATAAATAGAGCCATCTTTGAATTTGAGTGAATTTTATTGCTAACTTGATGTGAAATTGTTATGGAGCTTATTTATTCCCCTTGGCATTGGTGCACTTCATTCATTCAGTATATAAGAAGATGTATTTTTGTGTTCAGTGCACTGCTGAAGAAAAAAAGGTTTATTTTATAGTTTTGCACATTAGAGGAGTAGCTGAAACACTTGCTGTCAGAAGTACTGGCCAAGTGCATTTATGACATGTTGCAATTGGTCCTGATGTGTCCTGTCAGCAGGAAGTGTGGCCCACTTTTGAGTCTCATTCTAGAAAGATGTCTAAATATACCGCTGTTAGGTTAGGCGTTTTCCTGAGCCTTAGTGAAACACCCTCAGTGAATTCACCTCTACACTACATGAACCACAAACATCATCCACACACACACACACACACACACACACACACACACACACACACACACACACACACAGTCTGTTTTCTCTGTGTACTCTTCCCTCTGCAAATCTGTTCTGGAGGGGGGAAAAAGGTTTGATAAACAGCCAATGATGACACAAGATGGTGCTATGTGTTTCGGATAGCTTCTTCTTTGTAGTCATCAAAGCAGTAGTGAAGTGGCCTTTTTGTTTGCTCCCTCAGAGGCTTGTTTTCCAATACCCAGAGCAGATGGTATGTGTTTTCCATGGATGAATCACTGAGCCGGGTGGGTTTTGCATAGCTGGCCTACACCATGTGAAGCTTGCCTGTGTGTCCTCGTGCCTAAACTGTGAGAATACACCTGTGTCAGAAAGATATATATATATATATATAAATAAAAAGGCCTTTGAATTCACTGGTTTCCTTCTTATTTTCTCAGACTCTGGAGGAGCCCCCCTACTTGACAGTAGGGACGGATGTGAGTGCCAAGTACCGAGGGGCTTTCTGTGAGGCCAAGATTAAGACTGCCAAGAGGCTAGTCAAGGCCAAGGTAAGTCACATTTCAAAGTGTTCATGGTCCAAAATGAAAAATGCATGGTCTGTCTGTGTTGTGTGTGAAGTGGAATGCAGCAAGGCTAGGGGCCCTTGTCTTAGTGCAAAAGGGCCACAATCAAGATCACACAGCTCAGCTTTAATGTCCATCCAGCAATGAGATTGGAGATCTCATTAAAACGATGTTCTTTTAGAGACCGGGTTGTTGGGATGATTAAACGTTTTGACTGATTCTTAGAGAGTGCATTTAGATTATTCTTTTGTCTGATGTTGCCAAAAACCCAGCTGTGTTGCTCACAAGCTAGAGCTTTACCACCTGGTTTAGATTGTTCCTGCTACTCACACAGCTGAAGCGCTGATCAGGGCCCCAACTGTGACAGACGCAGGGTCTGGTCTAGCCCACCAGGTACCCATCATGTCCTCGGGCCACTTGGTAACATGGATGGTGCGGCTGCTATTTCCCCATTGGTTTTATGCCATGCTGATGAAGGCATGGCATGAAGCACGTAGTACAGTATATTATTTCCCAGTGGGGCTGGAGCATCTGGATAATACAATAGAGACAGATCGCTTGTCTCTAGTTCTGCTAGAGTGTGTGGGAGGAACAAAGATTGGATGCCGGCTTTTTCACTGTGTTAATGCGCTGTAGTTCCCCCTGTAGAGACAAAAGAGCAGTGGCATTCTGCCATTCTAGCACACCAGCTGAAATCATGAAATGATGTGCCTCTTTGTCTCCTGGACTGGGACAGGCAACATGACAAAGTAGACCATGTGATGTTCTCAGTTTAAATCTTGTGGGCTAAAATGAAGCTAATAGGGCCGTCTCAGATCATAAATTAATTACCATAGCAATTGGCTGAGTGTGGGGCTTGTTTTTGGGTAGCTGTAATGTGAATGTGAGCTCTGTTACACAAATGTTGAAACATAGCAATTATTCAGTGGTTGTTGTGAGTCTGAATATTCCACTGCAATGAATTCCTCTTTAACTCTTTGGTTCATTAATCTCTGTCTGCTTGTTTAACAAAGTCGATGGTTGCAGCATATGGCGCGGGTGTCTTTTGAGAGATTTTAAAACCCAGTGAAAGAGCTGTGTGACATTCTTATTTATGATGATCTGTACCAAAAGACTTGTAAAAAGTCAATTAGCACCATGTCAGCATCACGCACTGTGACAGGTTCAACACGCATATGATTTGTCAGGACTAACCTCTATTGCACACAAAAATACTGTCATGTTTCTCTTATAGATTGTATGCAGAAAGCAAATAAAATAATATCTTAATTGGGGGGGCATCCACTTTTCTTCAAAAGCAGATCTCTAACACATTTAAGGAATTTATAAAATGTGTATATGAGAATGTCTTGAAGATAAAGAGGAAATGTAAGCGTGTATGGTCTAACATTCTTTAAATGTTTGTGGAGAGACAATCGGCATCAATTCCTTCTCTCAAAGCATCTGCCAATCAATGAAGGTACAGGGTACTGTTTGTTGCTCACCCCCCAACCCCTCACGCTGAGAGAAAACCCATTCTGTTCATGTGCGATGGCACTGCTGCCTAGGTGACTTCAGTTTTGCCTGTCAGCAAAAATATGCACTTTTTTCCCACAACTTTTCTGTGCTGTTGAATCCAAAGCACTTCCACATGTTGCTTTTCAAATGGTTTACTGTCATTATTATCCATTCAGCACTGGCACGCTAATATAATATTATTTATGCACTGTGAATTTAAAATTTAAAAATACAGTAGTTCAACATTTGAATAAAAAGTGATAGCTTTACTCCAGTTTGTTTTAAAGTAAATGTAGTGAATTTAGTCATTTAGTTGCACTATACCAAAGGCTCAAAGCACTAATTGGAGGTAGTATTGATGCAAACAGTCAATTGAAAGTCATGTACAGAGTTGGAGAGATGCAGATTTACAAGGACACAAATTGCAAAGGTGAATATGCTGTAGGAAAATATGTACAAACTCTGAGTTGTATTCCAGTATTTAATTACGGTGCATTGATCAACATCACTGTAAATGTGCCAGAGAGGAGAGAGATGGTCTGGAGAAAAATAAGTCTTACATAAGCGGCACACACAGTTAGTGCTGGTTGTTAGCCGGGGGTCATTTCCTTTTTTGACTTCTTGACTTTTAGACTTTCATAGCCAAAAGTCCAAGAGTAGTGTGTGCAGTCACATCTGTTTGAATAAATAGATATCGGAGTTCACTTCCGGTTGCTACATCGTAGTTAAACAGAAACACAACGGTTGTCTTGCATTTTCAAACTGTGCAAATGCTCATTGACCATTTTGAATGTAGTAAAGTGAAACATCCTGCGGCTCAGTAACATTTCTAGGCTCGTTGGAAGAAAGAATCTAGTCCATATAATGGACTGCGAGCTTCCAATAAACCCATCAACATGACGTGCATTTGCTGGACGGAGGCTCTATTTTATCAGATATATGGTTTCATATCTTGTGCCAATATTTGTTGTTACGACTAAGTGGTTGTAAAGTTTGTGTGAGCAGTCCGTTACAGACCTCTGTTGAACTGTGCAGGAACCAAGCTCACAGTTAGGAGGTTGTCAGGATGCTCGGGGGGGCTAGCTGTCCTCCCTCTGTCTATGGAGAGCACCTGTGAAGAGAGACATTCCTTTATTCCACCAGGCAGGAATGTTATTATCCCCATAACTGATGAAATGCTGGCTCAGGAATATTTTTATTCCTTTCACTTCCCTCTTCTTCTATGACCTGAGAATCCAACAGCATCTTGCAGTGTGTATTTGTTTCATTCACTGTCTTGATCCTGCCGTCACAGCGAGACTTTGATTGCCTGATTTGTTTTTGTTGAAACTGACTCAAGAGAACATTGTCTGAATTCATTGTTTTCTGACACTGTGTGCTTGACATCTTTTTCCGCCCTTGTATGGCGCCTGATTCTGAACTAAATCAGTCAATAAAAGTGAAGCCAGGTTTCCATAATAATTATTTTACTATCGCAAAAAAGACTTTAATTTCCCACAGGAAACAGAGAAGACACACAAGCATTTTCATATATAAAGCAGGGAGGGGGATATGTAATACTAAACAGATCCTGCGCTTCTGGCTGCTTCGGCACCTTTCACACATGCTGCTTGGAAAATATGTGACAGTAAATGGCTGCGCGCGTGTGTGTGTGTGTGTGTGTGCCTGCCTGCCTGCCTGCCTGCCTGCCTGCCTTGTGGTCTCTTCTGTCACTCTGTGTTGCCAGGTCACCATGCAGATGCAAGATTACCTCAGCGTGATAAGATTATTATCTACTGTGGCTCACTTCGGGGAGGCTGCAGACGCAGAGGGTGGGGGGATGGTCAGTTAGTGTAGCCCTGACGTTCACAACAGAAATCCACCACAGTTGGTGCCAACAGATGCGACACAGTTGCCAATTGAGGGTCAGTCACTCAACAATGACAGAAATTAGCCACAGTGTCACATACTCACACACACGCTGCTTGCCTAATGACACCAAGAATTTTATTTATTTGCTGGTGTGTAATCTCAAACCATACTGATTTAAAGCACCGAACCCGTCTCGCTGCAGAGCATGGCGCAAACGAGTCCGTCATTGTAATCAGTGTATCGTGGTTATAAAGTCCAGTAGCACTGGTAGCGACGTGATGTCTCTGTGAAGCGGTTTGATGAAGATTGATGTGGCCTGGTCAGGCCTTTGGGGAATTGCTTGTTTATCCCTGTTACTGATTCTCCTCCCACTTCCTCAGGTGACCTTTAAACCAGATCTGTCCACAGCTGAGGTTCATGATGAAAACATCAAAGGACCTCTAAAGGTAAGGCAGGACAGACGGCGGAGACTGGTGTTGTCCCACAGTCAGCCGGAACACTCACAACACACACATTGTCATTAATTAACCTTGATTACTTTAGTTTTTTTGGGCTGAGACTGTAGTGTGCATTGAAAAAGAGAATTAGTCAACAAAGCATTGGCGTTGCAATTTAATTTCAGTAATGTCAATTATCACTCTTGTAGCAGCAATATGGTCGTCTCATAACACAACACATCATTGGATTCACCATTAGTAGCATATTAGGATGCCAAATAACAGCCGTGTATCCGTCCCACAGGTGGGTGCTGTTGTGGAGGTGAAGAATCAGGATGGAGTTTACCAGGAGGCCACAATCAATAAGCTGACCGATGCTAGTATATATACTGTCGGTAAGTCGATAACCTACCGACAAATTGTCTGCTTTCCCTCCTCACCCAAAGACTGGTGCTCTCTGCCTTGCAGCTAGCTAACATGTTTGTGTGCAATGGAAATTCCATAGGGTATTCAGGGTTTGTATTTTACCTCCCCCCTAAGCATTTGTTGTATTTAAAGTTGTTGCACCTTCAATCGATTCCTGAGAAAGTTAAAGAATTAAGTGATTTCTCGCAGTGCAGCAGGAATGCTGAAAAGTTGGCTTACATGCTCAGATTAGTCCATCTCCATTATAATCCAAACCTTTGCTGTTGTTTGTGTGATTATTAAAATGTCCAGTGAAAATCATAGAAACTGGGGATCAAACTGCACGTACATTATATTGCAATGCAAATATAATCCAAAACACTGTCCAGACTGAAGCAGCTAATGTGGCGAGACATAATGGACAGACTACACTTGAACAAATGATGAGGTGGGTAAAGACTACAGTTTCAGTCATGCTATGCTGAGTCAACACTTTATTATAAAGCTCAATGTAAGTAAGAAGTGCTGTTAAATGCTGCAAGTATAGATAGCTTTTATAATGAGTTTGTAACAGCACGTCTGCGAAGAGTACACAGTTATTACAGTGTTGGATAATCCAAAGTACACAGAGTATAGACTGCTGCTCAGAGCTGTAGTCTCTCAGCAGCTGCTCGTTGCTTAAGAGAGCCCATTGGGGGTTTCTCCCTATCTCAAAACACTCGCACACTTTCGTTCTTTTCATTCATCAATGAGAAAACAAAATCACAAGGCACTGTTGATTTTACCTCAGTTGTTTTCCTGTCATTGTTGTCGCCACGTACATTTAAGCACTGAATTATGGAATTTAAGGATTCACACATCTGGTTTTATTTTTGGGAGAGAGTTCTGTAAAATGATATATTAGTATTATATATTTTGTGTTATTTGATATGGAGGCTTATTGTAAAAGTTAGTCTATGGAGATGTAATATCTGACAAATTTGATATCCATTAATCCTCCGACACTTCCCCACGACTCTTTTATTTTACCATTTACTCCACTCACTGTCTAGCAGAGGGTCCTTAAAGCTCTGCGAACTGGCAGCGACTGTGTCACTGCCTGCTGGAGGATGGAGCTATGCCTTTAAAGAGGAGCATAATTAGTTTTTAGCGTACCACAAATCAAGCAGACATTTTGTAACTGAGACGGGAGTTTATTAAGTGTGTGTTGGTGGACTCCTGGCCTACATACAGCAGTCTAACAGTTTGTCTCTCATCTCTGCAGTGTTTGACGATGGCGATGAGAAGACCCTGAGGCGTTCCTCTCTCTGCCTGAAAGGAGCGCGTCACTTTGCAGAGAGCGAGGCAAGTATTGTGCTGTCCTGCAGTTTTATACCAGCCTCGTCTCTCAGGTTTCTAGGGAAAGCTCTTTTATAGTTTTTATTTTATTTTTTATATGTTATTTGATTTAGTCACCAATGGTCTCACATCTATACTCGCAGTGCTCAAATTCAAACGCTGCTTTTTAACGGTCCAATATTGGAAATCCAGATACGGTAAATATTTTGTCTTCCAATTTATTGTCTGACAAGTTTGGCACTAAGGCTCTTTGCTGTTGTTGGTCTCCTCTGCAGACACTCGACAGACTCCCTCTCACCAACCCCGAGCACTTCGGCACACCTGTCATCGGCAAAAAGGGCAACCGCGGCCGGCGATCAAACCCAATGTGAGTATGGTCCTCTGTCTCCCTCGTGGGAAGGGATTTTCTATACCAATCTATAGTCATCAGCAACAGCCCCCCCCCCAATTGTAAGTACGCCAACAGCAGTTGAAATAAAAGATTTACTGTCATCCCCGTCCCCTCATAAACTGCCCCCGAAGCCTGAAAGAGGAGAGCATACACGTCTCCTCCAGCTCCTTAATCACACCGGGCTCCTGTGTGTGCTGGAGAGGCCGTGTGAGCACGATGTGGTCCCGCTGAATATTCAGTCTTTTTTTTTCTCTCCCTCTTTTGACTCAAATGTTCCAGTGGGTGTTTTATGCTCTGATGTGCCTGCTCCTGGGAGACTGCAGTTTCATCAGGGAATAGGAACTGCTGAGGGCTTTTTTGGCATTGGATATAAATGTGGCTCCTCTGTTATAAAGAGGACACTCTGCTACGTAATCTCATTTTCTGACACCCCTTTGCTAATGGCACTCAGAGAAAAGTCAATATTACTATAAACAGTGATGCAATATTAACTTGGAACGTGCCCAGCTGCACATTAGCACCTTGGCCCTGTTGTCTTCCTGTGCACTAAAAATGTCTTAACTCTTGAATTCATGGATTGACAATCGAGTAGAGATTTCTGGGAAAATTAAATCTTAAGAAACAGTGTAATTTCTTCTTCTGTTCATTTTATAGTTCAACATTTTGGGACATGCATTTATTTGCTTTTTTGCTAGAAGTTAGGTGAACAGATTGATACCTTAAAGTTAGAGCCAGCAGTTGATTAGCTTAGCTTAGCATAGCTGTGAGGTTTCCACGGAACCAGCTGAAAGTTGAAATAGTCCGGTGCATATCTCCCAGTGCCAATTCACAGAGCTTATAAACACACGTTAAACGAATAAGATGTGATGTGTCAATGAGCTTTACAAGCGATCATCAGCGGATATTGTTTGCCTTTTAGACAGAGCCAGGCGAGCAGTTTCCTCCTGTTTCCAGTCTCTGTGCTAAGCTAAGCTAACTGGCTGCTGGCTCCAACTTCATATTTTGTGTACAGTCAGGAAAACGGTATTGACCTTCTCATTTGACTTGCGGCAGGAAAGCGAATTTCTTGCAGCAAGCATATTTCCCAAAACGTCCATTCCTTTAAGTCACTGTCTTGACATCCCCTGCTACAATAATCATTATATGTGGAACAAACTCTTTCCCACATGAATTACAGTCTCTCCTTCATTGAGTAGCTAGAGTGCTTTGATTCACAGCTTAGTTGTTGTTGTAGTAGTAATAGTAGCAGCCTGGCTGATTTACTGCTAGTGCATCGTGCCAGACTGCGTGTGTCTGTGTGTATGTACATAGCGTTGTGCACAGAGCAGGCCTAGTGAGGCATAAAAAGAGGACGGAGGATCTGTTTGCCTGCTGGTGCTGCTTGCGTGATCAGTCAGAGTCATGGCTGCCTGTCTGCTGGCCGCCGTCAGGCAGCAGAGACTGAGCCGGCTTGTCAATACACTGATCCTAATGAGTAAGCTCATCAGCAGAGCGCTGTGCTACATAACGATAAGACTAGAAAGTTGGTGGAGGGTTTTGTTGTGCTATGGATTGTTAGTTGGAGCCTTTTGATGTTTTCCAGCTGAGCAGCAGTTAATGAAAAGATGATTGGTTAGCACAAATCCTCTGCCTGCCTGTATTGAGAGACTAGCAATTTTATTTTTCCTAACCTGTTTATATATGACATGGATTGAATGTAAAATGCCAATATCTTTGAGGTGCTACGAGCAACCGGGATATTGTTCTTTTTTTCATATATATAAATATATATACAGCAGCACTACACTTCTGTGATAAGTCTACTGCACTTTTCTCGATGTCATCACTTTAAGTATTAAATCTTATTATATTAAGGGACAGCATTGTTGGGGAACATATTTTGATGACAATAGTTTACAACATCAAGAAAAAATTTAAAACATTTGCTGGTTCCAGCTTCTTAAATGTGACGATTTGCTGCTTTTTTTCAATTATGATAATAAGTCTTTGGGCTTTGCACTGTTGGTTGGATAAAAGAAGCCATATTGAAGACATCGCCTTGGGCTCTGGGATATTGTGAGGAGCATTTTTTTTTAAATGTTCTGACATTTTATAGATTATTAATCAATTAACAGTGAAAATAACCGTCAGATTAATGGATAATGAAAGTAATCGTTAGTCACTGTGCCACCGTGAACTTAGTCATAGAGGAGTTGTGAATAGTTTTAGGAGGGATGCAACTTACGATTATTCTCTCTATTAAATGTCAATTTTTTTTGAAAAATGCTCCTCCCAGTACAACACAGAGACATCTGCACTGTCTTCAGTTGTGTATACATTGACCAGACATGATGAATGAAAAAGAATGTATTTACAAACATCCACATGCTCACTATACCTTTTTTGTAAAGGGCAGTCCCGTTGAGTAAACCCTCCTTTTCTCCCACAGTCAAGAAGAAGAGTTGTCTTCATCCTCCAGTGAAGAAGAGGAGAGCGATCAGCGGCAGAATGAGGATCTGTTCGGGAAAGTGGTCTGCGTGGAGGGGGTCGCCACCGGGGACAAAAAGAAGACCACGTGGTACCCTGCTCTGGTGAGCTCACGGCCTCGCTTCCTCCACTCTCTGCTCCATCACTGCTGCTCCTCCAGTACACTCACAGCATTGTGCCAATTCATCTAAACGCCTGCTTGTGTAACCTCGGCATTCAGCAGGTTTATATTATTGCAGTAGAATTCACCCACCATGAAATGTTAGAAATGCTGTTTTGGGGAAATGCTGTTTTCTATCATTAAAGAATTTTAATGATTTATGGTATCTGCCTGACTTCTGTAGTTGGAAGAATTTCAGCAAGCAGAACAGCTCAACTCTTATTTTGGAAGAAAAAGGAAAAATCTTCTCCCTGATGTGTGCAACAGTTCAGCACAAACACGGGTTTGATGTTTTCAGTCATTTCCAGTCCATTTCTTTCCACCCACCCTTAACTCTCAGCCACCGTTAGCGCCCAGTGAAATGGTGACAGGCCTTGTTTGTTTATGTAAGTGTTACATGTAGGACTGGGAGAATGGGAGAGGGTGGGGAAAGCTGTCCCTTTAACTGTGCAGTCAGCAGGGCCCCGCCTCCAGGGTTTGTTGTTCTTGGCTGGCTGTTGACTGAGCTCAATGCCGCCTCCCTGTGACGGCCCAGAGAAGTACATTACACAGTACCCTGTCATTGTTTACACTCTGACTATGTCAGAGGGGTGGAGTAGTACACTGGTACATGTGTCATGCAACAGATGATACAGGGATGCAACAAACCGTCTGCTCTAAAGTGGCCGGGTAAAATGAAAGTCGAAAGGAACAGGTCTGCATGTGCGAGCTGGGAGCTTTCATTTGCATGTTTGCAGCGCAGCATACGTGTCAGACAGAGATATGGTTGTCACGGAGCAAACACGAGCCATAAGTAAAAGCATCCACCCTGCAAGCGTGTGTGTGTGTGTGTGTGTGTGTGTGTGTGTGTGTGTGTGTGCGTGCTATAAATACAGAGAGAGCAGGAGCACACAGGCCTGGTGGAAATCAAATTTCCATAATGGCAGCATTGCCTCCTCTGGGCATCGCTCTTCATCTCACTCACTTGTTTGTCATTGTTTCGTAGTTGGCATATTTGGTAATCTATCAGCGTGGCCTTTTGCTGAAACTAATTTAGTCATTGACTTTTACTCTGACACCCCCCTCCCTTCCTCCTCTTCACTGTCTCTCACACACACACACACACACACACACACACACACACACACACACACAGTGCCACCTCATCTGACCTCTTGACTGTCTCTTGTTTCTGTGCAACAAGGTCATCTCCCCGGACTGCCATGAAGACGCCACTATGAAGAAGGACAGCATCTTTGTCCGCTCTTTCAAGGATGGAAAATTGTGAGTCATTACTAATGTGGCGAAAACCACATTTTGCACAGTGTGTGAAGCAGGGCTGCACTAATGATTATCAGTAGATTATTTGACATTTTCATTATCGGTTAATACATAAATTATGTTTTTAACTGTGACAAGCAAATGGCTTTTTCAATTGACAAATGATCTAAGTTGTTCTTGATTCTTTTCTGTAAGTCAATTAATCAGCTAATCATGTAGTGCTAGTGTAGAACATTATCATTGAATAAATGGGATACATGTGCAGTGAACCTTTGCACAAAGAAACACATGTACTGCTTTATATGGTGACAATGGAAATGCTTGAGTACACTCTATTGCAAGACATGGCTTTGCTAATATATTCTTTGCAAATATTTCAGATCATTTTGGCACCATTTTTGTGCTTTTATTTGCTTTTTATATATAACTGTATATTATATATAACTTCCCACTCCTGACAAATCTCCGTTTTGTCACATTATTTGAAGGAGCTCTGTCAGGTGACATTTCTAATTGACTGATTAATTTGCATTTAGTTTAGCTTTAGAAGAGTATAACCTCAGATTTTGCAATCTCCCAACTAGAGTTAAGACACTGTGTGCCTTCCCCGGCAGTGCTGCCTGAGCTGTGTTTATTGTGTTTATTTGTCCTAAGGCTGTAAGTTAGTGGTGGGCTAAGGGAGTGTAGCCTCCCTGCAGCCTGCCCTCGGCGTGGAACCACACAGCCAGATTGTTTTGTCTGTGGCAAAGAGAGGTCCTGCCAGGAGTCTTCACTCAGCTGGTGGTTTGTTACTGCAGTCTCTTTGTATGTGGGCAGGAACACAGCCCACACTTGACATACATGAATCGGGTGTTTGCTCGCTGTTCCAAAGTCGACTTTTCTGTCTGTTTTGAATTCCATTGATGGACAGAACGGCCTTGAGCGTGCATTCTCTAATAGATACCATCAGCATGACCCTTAATCTGCAGCTGGAGATATATTTGCGGCAAAGGAAGTGTGAAAAGTGCCTCTTATCGCGTGTATTTGGCTAATAGTCAGGTGAAGGGTAGAGGTGACGAGAGGGATAAGATAAGGGAAGATAAATCAGAAGAACTGGAAGTCATACACTTGTGAAGTATTTCTTGTCTGTGCGCAGCACCCCACGATTGCTTGTGTTGCAAATGAAATCGCAACTGTAGCAATTTTTCCTTTCTGTTCTGTAGCAATTTGATTTCACTCATTGGAAACAGCATACCCAGGGCAAGATGCAATAAAAAGTAATGTAAGAAGTCTGAAAATGTATATCATTGTTAATGAGATTTTCAGGTTTGTTTCCCTCCAATCCTTCTGCGTTTATGTGGCTGGAATAACAAAGATGACAAGTGCATGTCATTACTGTTACTCGTGTGATAGGATGCAGCAGTCCGATCCATCAGGCATGTCTTTCTATGTTATGAAACAGTTTTGCAGAGGAGTCTATACATTTTCTAAAACAGAGCAAAGCTTTTTAACACAGTTTATCACGAACATTCACTGCAGAGATCTTGTTAACATGTTAACATTTTCCCATCCATCAACACCAGTTTTCACTCTCTGTCTAGCCTCTTACAGTTGTTACAGTGCTACACCACTTCCTTAAGCCCATTTTTACACATATACTGTTTTCAAGTGCTTTTCCATTCTTTCACAACACACACTCACAGCTTGTTGTTGTTTGTTATTGTGCGTTTTATCATTTCTGTCAGCCTCTTTTTGTCAGATTATTACCCGGTTATTCTAACTTGCTGCTCCCTGTGTGATTAGTTGTTTTGAAGAGGGGTCACATCCAAAAAGCCACGTGACCTCTCCTGCACAGCGCCGGGGTCAGTGTGTTCACTTTCCTCTGGAGAGTTTGGTATTGTTACTGATAACTGTTCAACGTGCGTTTCCATAACAATGGCTTTTAAAAATATGTTTTAGAGAAAGCAAGGTCACATCCAGATGGGAGACGGGAATTTTTCAGGAAGTGGTTATTCTTATTTTGGTTACCATAGTAACAATGGAAACAGAAGCAGCTTCTATTTTATTTTGTTCGGCCGGCTTGCAAACTTATCTGTGCTATGGACATATACAGTTTAGTCACTGTGAGCAGGTTTTTAACCACCTCTCACTATCCGCTAAACAATAGAATTGATTTTTTTTTAATGGATGTTCTTGTCATATTTAGAGCTAAAACATTTAGTAGGTTAAACAATTAGTAAACTGACAGAAAATGAATCGACCTTTGTGATAATCACTTAATTCTTTATGTCTCTTTTCAAGCAAAAATAACAAAACATTTGCTTTTAAAATGTGAGAATTGTCAATTTAATGTCTTTTTTGTTTTGGACTGTGTCTGAAATAAAAGGAGCTATTTGTAGAAATCACCTCGGCGCTGGATATCGTCACAATCCTGCCATTTTACACACAAAACATAAAATCTGTAAAATAATCAGCAGATTCATCTATAAAGAAAAGAATAATGCATTGCAGCCCTAGTCCTATTAGATTGTATTATACATCCTGTCCATGTAGCACAATTATCAGGTCAGATTTTCTTTTCATCCAATACTTTGGTTTATGACCAAATAACATCAGCTGACGGGAATGTCATTAGTCTTTTTGTTTACTGCTAATTAGCAAATGTTAGCATGCGAACGTTAGGTGCCGAACATAGAAAAGGAGGAAATGTCATTAAGCCAAGGTGATTTTCTGTGAGGGCTTTCAGCTGCAATATACTTGCTGTTTTTTTTTTATTCACTTCATGACAAATCTAGTGATTGAATCGGCTCAGCTGCATACAGATACCACAGCAAATCGTGTCTCTGGCAACCTCGCCAAGCCTCTGACTGCGTTCAGCTTACAAGCTCCACTGATCCATCTATCTGCCAAATCACCAGCACTTTGGCCAGCTGCTGCAGAGATGTTAGAAGATAGTAGGCTGTGATTGCAGTCATGTCTGCTCAGGTTTTGAGGTTGATATTGTTGCTGTGCAGTATTCTCTCTGCCAGTGTCGTAATGAACAAGACTTTACGGTCGCTACTCTTCACAGTCTTAAACTTAATTTTTATAGTCAATCATTTGCTTCAAGGAAATAAAAATGTGCTTGGATTTTGGTTTGCTTACTACTTGGTTGGCTCTAATTACAGTCACACCATAGAGCTGAACCTTGATGTGGTAACACTCAGTACCGACAACACAACCTCACTTCTGTGCACATTTAATCAGAGTTGCTGTGTTTTTGCAGTTACACGGTGCTGCGGAAGGACGTCCGTGACATGAACAGCGACTGTCCTCCAAAAGCCGATGCTGCTCTCAAACCAGGTGAGTTTAAAGTGAAGCTTTAAGAGGTAAATCTCACAGATCTGGTGCATAGTGCGTACAGAGTCCCTGACTTCTGTGGGCTGGTCTGTGTGTTGACACACTTGGCAGAAAACGCTCACGGAGCGGGCTGCAGCAAGACGGACTGAAGAAAGAAGTTTTGTTTTTGTTCTGGGGAATGCAGCGGCGGAGAGCTCCTGTCACTGCCGAGTCTATTTTTATAAGAAGTCCTCACCAGGCTTTTTATATAGTGCCCCCGTTTTTCTGCTGCAGAGCTCTTACTCTTTCATAATTACAGTTAGAAAGCAGCTTTGTATTATGCCAGTCCCGCTATTCACAGGTGGTTGATATTTTCCGCATTTCAAAAGCGTAAAACAAGCATCTGCCAAGGTGGTTCGATGCTACTTAAAGCCACCTGTGACATTGTGGCTGAATGCGTCTTCAGCTCTGCGTCACTGCAAATACTCCTGACACTCACTCTGCTTTCTTCCATAGCTGCTGTTCTTCACATTTATGTCAAAACGTCTTTTTATACTGTCCTATTTTTTGTCTCTTTTCAGAGTTAAGACAGCAGGAACACATATATCTGGTGTTGTTTTTTAGCAAAGTAGATTTTATAAACCAATACCGATTGTCAGTATTTTGCCTGAGCCTACACATGCATGTATGCAGACATACAAATACATGTTCTCCCAGCATCCTCATACACTCCAAACACCCTTTGACAGATGTATGAGGTTTTAATTAATGAGTCTTACATTTAAGAATATTTTACTTGTTTTCTATTGGTTCAACATGTTTCGCTTCAAGCATCAGGTTGTTTATATTTCATGTACAAGATGTAAAGGGCTATCTGACTGAAACAGATTACAGCTGCAGGGAATGATAGACAGCTCTTACACTTCATACATGTAATGTAATTACTTAGCACTGGACGCAGCCTTGGAGTTCCAGCAGCAGTTCGTCGTGCCTGGAATCTGGAAGACGGAGGTGAAAGAAGAAAGTTCCAGCAGCGAGGAGGACGATGAGGATGAAGAGGAAGAGCAGGAAGAAGATGCCAGCGGCGAGGAGGAGGAGGTAGAGGCAGAATCTCTGGCACACGCTTTTATCAACACACACCCTCTGAGTAAAAAAAGATTCTTAAACTGTCTTGTTTCCTGTCTGCAGGAGGAAGTGGAGCCGTTTCCAGAGGAGCGGGAGAACTTTCTGCAACAGCTGTACAAGTTCATGGAGGACAGAGGTGAGCCCAGAGTGCACATGAAGCTCATCTTTAGAGGGTTTCTTCAAAACAAAACTTCTTTGTTTTAATGCAGTAACTTTAGGGCTTAGCTTTTAAAATTTATGTGTTATGTGTTTGCTACACATATAGCACAGTGTCTGTATTTTATCTCTGTCATCTCTATAGGCTATAGTTTCATTTTCAGTCTTTCTGTATAAATATGATGTATTGTTATTTAACCTTTGATTACTTTTTAAATTCAAAAGTATATAAAATAGTAATAATTAGCTCCACCTCTTCCAACTACAGCAGTAAAATGCACATCCAATAATATAGTATACCACTAACAGGAGGCATTTTTCTGCATTATGGATACTTATGTTGTTTTACTTATTACGAATTTTAGTTTTTCCATATTGCTACTTTTACTTCAGGGTAAAGAATCTGAATACTTTTTGCAACACTGCAGGAAATGAATTGCAGGTTGAAGTATTAGGTACAAAGGTTTACAGTTAAAGAATAATAATAGGCTGTTTTCATCAGACTTAATTAAAGTGTATCTTTGTGTCTACCATCTCAACCCGTGACGTATTTCTTATCTTTAGGAACTCCCATCAACAAACGGCCTGTTCTGGGCTACAGGAACCTGAACCTGTTCAAGCTCTACAGGCTGGTGCACAAACTGGGAGGCTTTGACAATGTGAGTGCCACTTCTGACGACGATTCCTCTTAGTTTGATTTTGGTCACACTTGTCTATTTTGATGTTGACTGACTCTGACTCTGTCCATGTTGAGCAGATTGAAAGTGGCTCCATTTGGAAGCAAGTCTATCAGGATCTGGGAATCCCTGTTCTCAACTCTGCCGCTGGCTACAATGTCAAATGTGCTTACCGCAAGTACGTACAGGCGCTGCCTCTGCAGCTCCTCAGAGCTTTGAACTCTGTTGGGCAGATGCAGCTTTTGTTTCTGTAGTTTTTCACCAAGACTGACATGCAGTTTATAGTCTGTTTGACTTTTTATGTCCATCTGGATGTCTTCTCTACTTCTTTTATAGCCTCCTTTTTGTTTTTAAAGAAAAGTCCAGGAATAAATGAAGCTTCTGCTGGAATGTGTTCATCTGTGAGAGGAGCAGAATTAGACTTTCTTGATATATTGATGAGGAATGTTTTATTGTCCAGGTACTTGTATGGATTTGAGGAATACTGCACCTCCACCGCCATCACCTTCAGGATGGACCTCCCTTTGAAGCAGGCCGCCAAGGGGGAGGTGAAGTCTGATGGGGATGCAGGAGGAGCAGCTTCCACCTCCTCCAGCTCTGAAGAGCAGAAAGCCCAGGTGGATGAAGAACCTTGTAGCGCACAGTCTGTAGTCTGCAAGGTGCTTTCTCCTAAATACTGTTTCATTCACATTTTTTCTTATGGTATTCATCCACACCATATTCGATTCAATTCTCCAGACCTCCTGTGTTTGTTATAATAAATCATCCTTCTCTCAAAGGACGAGAAACCCGAGTCAACCCAAAACCAAGTGGAGTCGGAACCATCAAAAGCGGAGGAAAAAGACAGTGACGACGACGAGGAAGACGGCCCCCTCAAGGGAGACGCAGACGAGGGCTCATCAACGGCTCGACTCGGAGCGGAGAGCGTGAAGCAGGAGCCTGACGAGGAGCAAGAGAGCAAGGACAACTCTGGGTAGGTGGTCTGAAAGGATGCTCCCTCCACCAGGGCGGTAACAAAACAAATCCTCATGGCACAAACACAAGCTCCATGCAGGGCTCCTGCATGGTAACTGTGTTCATAATCAATCTGACCTCCAATACATAAGAACTTTCAAAGTTTCTCCAGACTACAGGACTTGAGGCATTCACTTTCCTTGGTGGCCGTAAAAACCTAAAAGACCATTAGCAGACGAGGACCCTTCCGACCTTAATGACACTAATACCCATTATACCCACAATCCACCTCCACCTGCCAACTAGAGAGAGGAAAGCTCTCCTCTTTCTCTTTTTCTCTTCTAACTCAGCTCTTACCCACTGCCCTCTGTGCTATTATTATTTCTCATGGCTTAGTCGGCATCAGCTGGCAGAGACATCTTAGAGCACCAAACCCTGACTGCTACCTTTCACCTGGCATGTCATGCTGTGCTCTCTCTCTCTCTGTCTCTGTCTCTCTCTCTCCCACTCTGGCTGGGATTGTTTAACCGTGGCCAGCCTCACTCAGCACACGACATGGCTGTGCTCGTCTCGATTTCTGCCCTCTTCCTGATCTCTATCTCTGTCTCTCTGCCCCCTCTGTCTGTCTTTCTCTCATTTTAAAAATTCTTTTTGGCTTTTTGATGTTCAGCTTTATTAAATGTTCCATGTGTGTGAGTGTTGTCACTGGTGCATTAGTACACTAGACGCAACGTAGTGCTTCAGAGGCAGTCACCTTTTTAAAAAAAGACTTTCAGTGTTGAAAAGAATGTTTGTTCTGGGCATCTGTATTGTTTGGTCTCAGTCAGATGCCTTTCCCCCTGTTGTTTCCTGTGTTTGTTCAGCCTCCAGTTTGACACTAGTGTTAAGGTTATTTTGGCAAAAAAAAAAGGGAACAGTCCACATCCTTAGTGCACTGCAGTTTTTTGTGTCTGGTTGAAGGGATGAAAAAATTGCCCAACTTTAGGATGTTTTGATCATACACTGTTGCTCCTTGTCTCTCTCTCTCTCTCTCTCTCTCTCTCTCTCTCTCTCTCT
>JAVQJD010097192.1:0-41978 GCA_036023655.1 Nannoperca australis | reverse complement strand
ATTTTTCTACTGTTTATTATTCTTTTTTCAATAACTTTATTGAGCATTGTAACTGTATCAAAAAGCAATTTCCCTTCTGGGATTAATAAAGTATTTCTGATTCTGATTCTGATTCTGATGCATTCTGATCTGCTTCCAGGGCATGGCCAGTGTTACTGTGGAAACTGTTACTGTGCTGCTGGTTGGCATGGAGACAAATGTGAATTCCAGTGTGACATCAGCCCATGGGAAAGCAAGCGGAGATGCACATCTCCAGATGGCAAAATCTGCAGCAACAGAGGTCTGTTTACCCGCTTCAAAGTCAGTATACAGTAGTCTAGGATCCCATTTTAAATTTAGTTGTTGATTATTGATTGATTTATAATAGCTTATTCTAAATGTGATGTTGGCGTATGTCATATGGGTGAAGTCTAAAATAATAAAAAATATACAAACTATATAAAAAATGTAAAACATATTTTTCGAACATCAATTATGCAAATGTGGATATTTATTATCATTGATTCACAAAGCAATAAAATACTGGAATGATGTATGGCCATGTCATTTTATGTTTGTCACTACAGCTTCAAAACCCATTAGACTCCACCTCATTATAGTGACAATTTCAAATGAATTGTGTTGCTAGGAAACGAGAAACAAACACTCTAAATGGGGTCAGGTTCATTTCTGTTTTTGTCTGTTATCTAGGTTCATTAAGAGGCGGAAAAGACAGTGTCCCGGAAGTTGTGAAACACTGGTGAAGAAATGAACGGAACTGATTCTCAATCTAAATTTAAATACATATTTTGATCTGTCAGCTCCCAGCATGTTTGACAAGAGAACCCCAGTTCAGTGGGTTTTCTGCTATCTGTGCTATCACAGATGAAAGAGAGTCAACTTTGACATCCATCTTTGAAACTGAAAATGTAAGAGGAGATGGAGACAAAGAAGAAAAAAACTGCAGAAATACAAAGAAAAGAAGAACGCAGAGACTGGTTTAAGAAATCCTCATGTAAATTCCACTAAGAGTCATCAGAGCTTGGTGGAAGGGCAGTCAGAGAAAGTGATCCTAAGGGATTTCACTAAAGCGCTCTAAAATAAATTACAGTGGACTGGCTCAGGGCTGGCTAAGTGGTAGGGCTAAATGTTGGGCTACATGGACAGAGCCCCATGATTTATGGTTAAGTGCACAGCTGACACGGCATGAACAACTATCGACTGTGTTGATGGTGTAGTCGTCCATTGTACTTGTTTTCAGCATAGAAAGAGGCAGACACCAAAGAAAATAACTTTTTTATTGTTACTTTTTATTTTGAAATGAACCCAAACACACTTCTTGCTCTATTAGCTTGATATATTTATATATATATATATATATATATATATATGGTAAGACTCTAATATTAACATTTCAGCAAAGTTTACATGACATAACTGATGCCCTTGTGAAAATGTAACACACTGTAAACTTTCCCTACATTCACTGCCAAGTGAAATGTTAAAGCACATTGTCATTATTGTGACCACTGCATGGAGTGTCATAAATCCTGTATTTTTCCCCCAGTTTGGTAAAATGCACCAACATATTCAAATCTTTTCATTCTTCCCCACTGAAGATCTACACAATTCTCGAATGTTGCTGGTTATAATGGGAACAATTCTCATCCCTATATGACATGCAACCATTTTGCTCCATTAGAGCATTGTGAAGATTATTATGGGAGATGGATGAAGGAAGATGATTACACAAACGAGGGTTGATTTGATTTCGTCACCCTGTATTATAGCGATGATGTGAAGTGTTTTGTGTGAGGCTGTAACACATCTTCCCTCTCTCTCCTTTACTTTGCTCAACAGTAACCTTTATCTCCTGCTCTGCTCACACTCTGACATGAATACGTGAATGATTTGGTTGACAGTGCCCAATAAATTACTCTGTAAACCTTCCAATAAACTATCAACCCCCTTCGTCTGTTAGGTTCACCTAGCCTCCTCAAATAGGCTAATAATACACTAACTGGTGTGCCACATAATGCTAGAGGCTAAACACATGATATAATATGGTTCGAGAGGCACACAGATAGGAAACGTTCCCTTTCTGTGTGGAGGGGGAGTTTGCTTTTTAGCTGAAAAACAGGAATTTGGTCTTTAAATATACAGATCATAAATGCATTCTCTAAATGAATCCTGATTTCTAGATTTTATACAGCGTTTGTTGAACATTTTTGAAGAGTAACTAGTGAAGTCAAGTTCATTTAATTTCATCACCGAATATGCAATGCTTGCCAGCTTTTAGGGCACAGAAACAAAAACAGCAGGAATGCAGTCGATATCAAGAAGTCTGCAGTCAGACGTTTGACATGGATAGGCAGCCAATGAAGTGAAGCCAAAATTTGAGATATATGGTCACATGTTCAGGTTATAGTAAAGATCACAGCTGCCGCTTTCTGAACAATTTAAAGTCTTTAAGTAGTAGTGAGCAGTAGACCAGACAGCAAAACGTTATAGTAATCCAAACGAAGACATGAATTGGGATCTCTGCATCAGCCAAGTACAGAAAAGACCAAATTCTGTTGCTATGTTGCGTATGTACAAAAACGCGATCTTGGTGATTTCTTTCATGTGCTGATCACGGCTCAAGCGTAACACCAAGATTCTTGGCTAGTACAACTAGCACAGGCGCTGTAATCTGCTCTGGTGACACCGGGCTGTGACATTAGTGGCAGACATAAAAGTGCGTGGCTGTATAAATCCAGGGCTCCGGGTTGTGAGGTGGTGAGGGAGACCGAACCCAGGGCCGGGGGCCAGACACGCGCCAGCCACAGCCCACAGGCTTGCCAGCTGGCCTGGCTCCCCTGGGGTTCCCCAGTGCTCTGTCACTGCTGATAAGAGAAAATGGGATTTCCGCTGGCTGCTGCTCAGTTCATACCCTGACTAAGATATAAAACAAATGAAAAAGAGGGAGACAGACAGATATATAGATAAAGAAAGGAAAGATTTTGACAGGAGGAGGTGTATTTGTCCTGTTGGGCCTCTGCTAAAGTAGAAACATATGTCCTCCCACCCACATCTATGCGAGAAGCTTTCCCTCTTGTTTATCATGTTAC
This sequence comes from Nannoperca australis, assembly GCA_036023655.1. Taxonomy (NCBI): domain Eukaryota; kingdom Metazoa; phylum Chordata; class Actinopteri; order Centrarchiformes; family Percichthyidae; genus Nannoperca; species Nannoperca australis. Next base: position 38,889 of record JAVQJD010097192.1, on the reverse strand, counting down.
AGAAAATGAGTTGTATTTTGCATTGTTTCATTTTTTGTTTGTTTGTCTTTTTTCTTCAGTTTACATTGTTGATATATTTGCACTGTAAGGCTGGGGGGAAAAGTACAATGGAGAATTAATACAACGTTAATTTACAGCATGTGTGTTTGTGTGGTTGTGGTTGCTGTGGGTGACAGGGACCTGTGTGTGCGGTGAGTGTAACTGTTATGATGTAGATCCCTCTGGCGACTGGGGAGACATTCATGGAGACACCTGCGAGTGTGACGAGAGGAACTGTCATGCAACCTACGACCGATACACGGATGACTTCTGCTCAGGTCAGCAGGCTGTTTTTGGATTTAAAAACACACAGTCACAATATACATAAATGTATGCATTACATTTATAGAAATCCTGAGTCCTCTTTTAAAAAGGGAAATATGCTTATTTGCTTTCCTGCTGGGAGTTAGATGAAGATCAATATCACTGTGATGTATGTGCGCTAAATATGGGAGATTATGGGATATTTGAATATGTAGTTGGAGCAATCAGCCATTTAGCTTAGCTTAGCATAAAAACTGGAAACGGGAGGAAACAGTTAGCTTGACTCTTGAAACTGGCTTATACAACTACAACTACTGCATGATATTGTTTATGTCAGTACAATGTATTGATCTTAGCCTTTGAGTGACTGCACTTCCTTATACTTAAACACAAATTCCCATTTGATTCGTATACTCTGATGCAGCTTCGCAGCTGTAAAAGTGAACTTTCCATCTGACCTCATAATACACTAAGGAGGGGTGGGAATGCTTTTAGCTGTTTCTCTAAAGAATTAAAGATCAAAATATGATGGATGCTACCATTGTGCCTACCTTTCATTCCTCTACAACAATGTATGTACCAGAAAATGTATTTTAGCATCTAGCATATACACAGTTAACAGTTCTTTAGTGCATACCTTCATGTACAGTGTAGTTTATTGTTTGAGAGAATGCATGTACATCTTAATGTTTTAAAACTCAACTTTCTCTATCAGTTTCTCTCTTTCTCTCTCTCTCTCTCTCTCTCTTGCTATCCCACAGGCCAGACCAGGTCATATCAATACTGGTCTTCTAGCACCTTGGAAGAGGGCAGACAGTTTAGCCGATGTTTTAAGGGCACTGAATCCCCCCTCATCTTCTCACCTCTAGCATGTTCTGCCCCTTGTTTATTTTGCTACCTCTCTTGCTCCCTTTTCTCCATCTCGCTCTCTCTCTCTCACACACACACACACACACACACACACACACACACACACACACACACACACACACACACACACACACACACTAGCTCTCCTTTCACACTCTTTTCTGCTCCATAACCTATTCCAACTCTCCACCCTCCTCAGCGTGCCCAATTCACTCCGTGCTGTTTGTTTCCCCATCTCAGTAAGCTTATTTAAATTTCCCCTGTACAAAGCTTCCACTTTGTTTCACCTCTCTGCTTCCTCCACCTCTTGTCCTCGTCTGGGCAGGTCATGGCCAGTGTAATTGTGGCTGGTGTGACTGCAAGGAGGGATGGGCTGGGAAGAAGTGTGAGCATCCTCTGTCCTGCTCCCTGTCTCTGGAGAGCAGCCTGAAGAAGTGTCGAGGAACGTCCAATTTGCCCTGCTTTGGACGAGGTACCTGGTCTTCCCATCTGCTCCTGTTGCCATGGTTACTGCAGCAGGCCTGTACTGTATCCTCACCTCTTGGTGTACAAAATAGGCAATTTCCAGTGTTTCACGTCTCTTAATCCGTTCCTTAAGAGGGCTGAAAAAGACACTAGGGTGCCCAGCAATCAAATCTTATAGCATCTTTAAACAAGCCCTGAGCTGAAAAGCAACTTCTTAGTGCATTTATTTTGTCGTATATATCATTTACATTACTCACGACTACTACTAAATGTGTATTCTTTTTTTTGTTTTGTTTTGTTGTATATATGTGCACGTTTATGTGAACGCGTGAGATTAAGGGGCACTACTGTTTGCCTGCATCGGTGTAACCCAAATTGTGGGGCGATGTGTCTAGATGTATTACAGAGCACTGTGCTTTATCAGTGGCTCTTCTAGACAGAGGAAACTTCTTTTCTTGGAGCCTCCAAATGTTAGGCCTAATACTAATACAAGGTTCCGATACTGAGGCAACACTGGAAGCCTGTGTTAACAAAAACCCAGGTTGCCCAGTCATGCACCCTTGAGCCTGCTGATTGATGACAGTAAGGTGATACACTGAGAAAACAGAAGTGTATATTTTAAGGCTCTTTAGAGGCCCATAGCCTGTATATAAAGATGGACGATGTGACAGCTCCCCAAAAGTAAAGCCAAAGCCCCGCCTCCTCCATGTTAATGAATGGGACATGGGCCAAACTCAAAAGTCAAAGTACATGTAAAAAACAAGATGGTTTCTGTCATTTTAGGTAGTTGGATCAGATTGGGTTTAATTAGTTATTTGATGCTATCAAAACAGGGTGTCACGTCGTGATTGACAACTGTGACTGTACTCGCAATTGGTTCAGGCGCGTGTACAGGCGGGAACTCTGGCTCCAAATGACATCACCTGCACAAGATGGAAGCTCCTGTATCCAGGGTATTTTGGCTTCCTTTTTTACAGTGGGAGGAAGTGGAGACACGTCGTCCATCTTTATATACAGTCTATGCACACACATCATGCTGTATCTGCCTGTTGTGTGGGCTTAGTGGAAGTTGTGTACTACTATTTAAAACATTTTTTACACAGAATACTATATAAATTGAAATATTCATGACTAAAGAAGCAACAAATCTCAGCTAATCTGCTTCATCAAGATTGTGAGGGTGTGGTTTGATCAGATTTGATTGACATAAGAACATAAGCAAACAACCCCAAAACTGTCAGCATGCGACATCGCCTACTCCCACCTTCTCCTGCCCACTTGAAGTGATTCAAACTTTGGCAGAAATGTGTGTGTGTTTATATAGGACCCTATCGCTTAAAGTAAAAAGCTGAGAAAATTGTTTTTAAGGGTCTTTAAATGTTGTATTCCATGAATATAAGCAACACTTTGAGCACCATGTCACAATCATTTCTTCACAATTGCTTATAACGGGGTGGTTTCAACACCCAGAATCATTATTAGTGGAGTGAGGCCAAAACATATTTTATTAAAGCAGGGGGAAACATGCAGTCAGATCATTAACTGCTTAACAGCTAGATCATCTGACGCACAAACCCTTAATTAAGATTACACTGAACTACAAATGTACACAGCCCAAAGCTTTCCAGCCAACAAAGGGAGAAACAAATTACTCATCTTTTGCGAAGCTATGCTGATTATTCTTTACAGACAGTTGACGTAGACGCCCCTGGTTCTACAATATACTTTATCAAACTGAAATGTCATGAAACGAATTGGTAGAGGTGAAATCACATTCTGAGGTTGTTGTGATAGCAAGGTGTTTATTTTGCCTTCAGATTTACTTAAAGACTGATTTTACTTGATACATTAGGAGAAATATAATATTTCCAGGTGCTGCCATGCTTTGACACCATAGAAATCCAAGTGGCGTTTTCATCCAATCAGGTGTCGGAAGGGTTCACACTGTTGAGTTTTTGAATAAAGAAATGAACTGCCAATCATCATCTATGTACAGCCTTACATAGACATACACTTAACATGACATCAGCCACAAGGTAATTTATCTATAGTATTGGCCCGACAACAATAAGTGAATTTATATATACTTTGCCTACATGCAGAGTTAACGATGCACAATGGGTCATGTTACTGTTATTCTTAGACTGACTGACAACCTGCATTGTTCCAAAGTAAGCTATGGCCATTTGTTAGTAAGATAAATTGTCCCTTACAAGACTCTGATGTATCTCTTGTACCTGTATTTTACACTGATGCAGCAGCTTTAATCAATCTGCTTCGCAGTACTGTATGGGCCATTGTTCAGTACAACAAGCAGTTTCCCTGTACTTCAGGATGGAGAATAGGAAAATGTACAGTAAAGCCTGCTGTATTCTGTTGGTCTGACAGTGATTCAACCTTAATATTAGAGTCGGCGGTGGGTGATACTACAAGAAGCACAATCTGCTTGGTGGCAGGGCTCTGCAGATTAATCAGGGGTTAATGTGAAGCACTGATTTCCTGTTTTATTCCCTAGACGCCCCTCACACCACACTACATTACCAAGTCAACATCACCATGAGCGACAGCAATGTAGTAAACTAAGCTCTCAAACTGTAACTGCTACATGAAGCCTCAATCTCGGTTAAGTGCAATATACAAATAGAACCAATTTGGTGTCTTTTTGAATACATCAGCCATTCATTACATATTGTGTCTAACAGAATTTGGTTCCAACCTTCCACAACAAGGTTAAGCAGGCATGGTGCACCCCCACCCCACCACACACACACACACACACACACACACACACAGCACCCCACCCCACATAATGAAACAGCAAAGATTAACTTGTGCCGGGAGAGTTAATTAGCTTTAATTCCTCCAGCAGTACCTTTAAATTCTCTCCAATTGCTGCAACAAAATGGAACTTTAAATTACCCTGTGCAATAGAACTATTAATGGGATCCATAAATTCTTCCTTTTAAAAATTGCATTTCCCGGGCCTTTCAGTGACAGTTTAAAGTGTACATTTACACCACACAGCACAGTGTTGAATAAATATTTTCCTATGCAGACACCTAAAGGAACAGATTCTGATTAGGATTTGCATTTAAATACATAAAACGTGGAGACACTGTCTGCTGAGGCCAACAATTTATATCTATTACTTGTTGAAGACATTGTTTGTCTGTCATGAATTCACACCGTCTTCTCCCCCTGCTCCTCCTCTGTTATTAGTAATACAATTCAGAATGTACAATGTCCTCTGTTCAGAGAGACAGAGGACGGAAACTGTCAGGACAGTAATCAAGAGGAAGGGTGACTGTGCGTGCATGCATACCTGAGTGTTTAGAATGGCATGTGTGTGCACTTTCTTTTCCAGAGGATGCTCATTTGGTGTAGGTGTTTGGAAGATCACAACGGTTGGAAACAAATAATTCTAACAGAGTTTGTTGCGAGGCTTCGATGGATGGCGAAGGAAGTGAAGGGAAAGCAAAGGGGGAGAGAGTGCGAACACCCGTGAGAAACACAATGAAGGGAGACAGGACGTGGGGTGGGAGAGTGAGAGAGAGAAAGAGAAACTGAAGGAGACAGACGTAGAAAATCACTTAGGCATGGATGAATGCGGCTGGTACAGATGGCAGCTTGAGCGGAAAAGCCTTGAAATTTGAAACAGCAGCTTCAGAGCTTTTTTTTTTTTCCCTGAGAGGTGGAGGCAAGACGCTTGTGGATAGCACATTATTTATTCTGAGGTATTTCCTCAAGGAAACACCTGCTTTCAACATCTTTCTGCTGATTCTTGTGATTCCTTTCTCTGCTTTCTGACGTGTGGCCTGTAGTAGACATTAACTACTGTGTGTCTGTGATTGTTAATATTTAATGGCACATACTCACCTTTTTAATTACTATCCTCCCATTCCTAACATTTAGGGGGTGGTCCAGCAATGTGTTATTATTCTACCATAACCTTGAAAGGGACAGATTAAAAAACCTGGTCGAAATTGAGACAGCAGAGAGAGATGTCTTGACTTTTAGTTTCTAACGCGGGTTAAAGGCCCAGTGAAAGTATAATGTGACGTCTGAGAAATCTAGAACTGGGCAATCATTTCAAGAGCGATTTAATCAAATACTTGAGATTAAATTAGATTGCTCCAAAGAGGGCGCAGCTTTGTGAATATGAAACTATACGCAACTGTAGAGAGATATGGAGCTGAAGAGAACCGTTCACCTCCACCCACACCTCCATCACCTGCGTTGTTGGATCAGGAAAGGGCGGAAAAGGACACATGAATAAAGTAGACTGCAACCACACTCACTTCAAACACGCACCACCTACTATGATATTAGCTGTTACCAGCTGTTAGCTGGCCCCTCTTAATTACATTTCATTGGATCGGTTCATAAGCACACCCCCAAATCCAGGATAAGTCATGAAAAAAAAATTTGTTTTACAGGAAGTGAAAAGAGAGGAAATTTGATAAATATTATATTACAAAATGTTTTGTTTGACATAAATATTACTGGATCCTACACTTCCTATAATGCAACTTGTGTCTTACATTTGTCTCTCCACTTCGCCGCCTGGTGAAGTCCAATGTCATCACTAGGGATACTGTTTTAAGACTTTAGAAAACTCTTTTCAAAAGCCACAGAAGTCATTATACAACTGACGTTACAGGAACGGATCTTGGTGCATAAAAAAGCAGTGGAGTGCCGCTTTAAGAGCAACAATTTGCTCTGTGATAAAAGATGTGACAATAATGATGTTGCATTGGCTTTAACCAGATCTTCAGCACTATCTGCGTGTTAATGGTGGCATTTAACCTGGAAAATCAGACCCTCTGTCTCTGCAGCAATGGATGGTGGGAGTTTTGTTCGCCTATGCATGGGTTGATTACTGCAGCCCACCTATGTTGTGCGCTTTACTGTATGTGTTCTATCATACTATCATACACTTAATACATCTTGATACTGACAATGCGCCCGTTTCAAATGAGCTTCCCTTTGAGATGCTTTCATTCGCAGCACAGGGTGAGACACAGCACAGAGGGGGGCGTCTTTAGAATGGATTTATCATATTTGGTGTGATGCTGGACTCCTTGCAGCTGTCACCGAACTGAAAATGAAATAAAGTCAAAAGAGAAGGCAAGCTTTGGAGATAACAAGTCTGCCAAAGTGGTTTTAAAACTGTCAATCCATGGTGTTAGGTGATGAGTCTCTTTGAAAATCTTTTGGAGAAGTTCATCCCAAAATCCAGGTTTAATTTTCCCTTGGGAGAAGCTTTCTTGGGCTCTCCTCAGAGCCCCTTTACAAGCTATCCGCTGCTTTTAAAAGAAATGAGCTGACTGGCTTGACATAATTCTCGCCTACCCTACCACCTGCTGATAAAGTATTCACCTAATTAACGATATATTCATCCCGCCCTAGCCCTTCTGCAGTTTGTGCTGCACTGCAACATGGCTGAACTAAAATGTGAAAAAAAAGGATGAATTGTTTTGTAGATACATTGTTCGCAGGTTTATGAAAATAGAACCAAAATGTGTGACATCGACTGATGTGACATTGTCATTAATGTGTTATTCACCTCAGACAGGATGACAAATTAAATAACAATACACACACACACACACACACACATACACACACACACACACATCAACACACACGAAGACACTGGTGTAGACGTTTGACGACCAGAAAGATAATCGATAAGGCAGGGGTGTTATGACATCACCGGTTGCTAGGGTAACTGAGTCCCCAGAGCAGATGGTGGTATGTTATATGTGAAGCAGGAGGAGAGGTTGCTAGAGAGTGTGTGTGTGTGTGCGTGTGGTCATAAAAACTGACAGTGATGTGACATGGACAACACATTAGACCTCACTGTCAGTCGATGGGGCTGTCTTGTAAATTCATGTTCGCCACTGTTTATTGCCCCTAATTCGACTCAATGAGTCATCAAAAGATAAAGGCAGGCACACACACACATTGTGGATATGTTTTTAGGAGTTATTTAGTGCCACTAAACACAAAATGTACCCTGCAGGGCTACAAGCAGGGAAAACACTCAGGGTGAATAATGGTGGTGCAAAAAGGACATACCCAGCTCAATAAAAACAGGAAAAAAGAGAACGAGAGTCACTCAGTACGCTGTGTTTTAACATCTGCCTTCGCTGAACTGGGAAATTCCCATTGTGCAATTATTTTTCATTGTGGGCAGCTTACCTGTTTGTAGCCGTTCGGGGGGTCTTTTGTCTGCAGCATCAGTGGATACGAACATTTAAAAGATGTCCAACTGTGTGCGTCTTTCTCCTCTGTCAGTAAAGGATACATACTCATATTACGCAGTGCTATTCTTAAGCTCTGTTTTAGATGGTAACAACAGGGTTCCTACACATTTTTACAAATGAAATGAAAACTTTTCCATAACTTTTTCATAATGTTTCACCCAGTAGTTCAAAATAGGTCATAGGGGGTCTAGCTCTCTCGCGAGCCATGTATTATATTTGTCATTAATAAGCCAAACATAATTAAACACAAACTTCCCAGGCAATTGCCAAAACAATGTGTATTCAAAACTTTTCCAAAACATTGTGTTGACTCTACACACTTTCCAGGCCTGGAAAACAGAATAGATACATAAAAATGCAATGACCTTGGAAACCTGTAACAGTACCCTGTATTCTTAGGTTACATTTCACCCCTCAGTAACATTAACATGTAACATTTTAAAAGAAACAAATGGCTCAATTACTGTGAGTAATTATTTGGAGCATTTGTATTTTTTTTTTTAAATTTACAAGGTCTTACAAGGTGTGAGCATTGACAAATAAGTGACCATGACACGCATTTTGGAAAACATTTCTCCCGCTAGTCCTCTGAATATCTGCGTGTGGCGTACATCACAGCCATAATTACAGTAATATAACTCTGAGCAGCCTGGTGAAATGATCAATGAGCAGGCATGCTGCACACCTCCAATGATAGTTCAGGATAGATGATGTTTTTCTAATGAGCTTCACCATTAGCCAGCATGCTCACTCACCAAGTTCCCCTGTGGCCTTCTTCCCTGGCAGCTCGCTGATTGAAGTGGGATAGCAACATCTCGAGGTGTGTGTGTGTGTGTGTGTGTGTGTGTGAGTGTGTGTGCGTGTGTGTGTGTGTGTGTGTGTGTGGGTGGGTGGGTGTGTGTGGCCCATGTGAGAGTACTGAAGTGAGTTATTTACATATAAGATTTCCCCGTGCGGCTGGAGGGGACGTTGTCAGGCAGATTAAGTCTAGTTTAAAATCAGTCATTGCACACATCTGCTGCGGGCATGCAAATGACTCTCCTGAAACACAGGTTGAATAAAAAAGTAAAAACTTATTATGGTATGACACATTTCTAGGAAAAAAAAGATGATTCTGCTGAACTGCTATTAAAAACACAACAGTTATGAAACACTGCTCGGATGTGAGAAAACGTCTCTTCTACATTTTTTCAGGTCAGTGCCAGTGTGGACAGTGTACTTGCCACCCACCTGGGGACAGACGTGTTCATGGCAAAAACTGTGAGTGTGACGACCGTCAGTGCGAGGACGTCACTGGGGAGGTCTGCGGAGGTGAGCGCACACCCATGTGCACACACACACACACACACACATATCAAATCTTTGTGTCCATTAAGAGCAATAAACAGATGGCAAGTCTACATTAATGTTCAAGCTGCATAGAGTAGAGAAGTGGGAGGTGTATTTTCAGGCATCCAGTCTTTCAGAGGTAAAAGTACTGTTCATTTTCAGCATAGATAATAGACCTCATGCAAGAACTACTTTTACAAACGGATTGGTTCTTTAGCGGTAACCACGAGTGATTTAAGAGAGAACTTGTAGAGAGAACTGACATTTTCTATGTTTTTTATACTTTATCATTTTCTCGTAGGTAAGAATGAAATTCTTGAGTGGATTAGACCTGTCGCATGTGTCATGTACAGATCTATCACATAGATGGAGCTCAAGATTTGTAATAAGTTAATCTGAATGAATATGGGGTTTAAATATTTTACTGTTATCATCCAAAAAAAAAACAATCCCAGAAAGTTTTTCCTTATTTTTTTCTTGGATGTCATCATCTTGCTCGCATATTTTGGCATGGCACCTTATACAGTTATGGGAATAGGAATGTTCTCACACTCCAGCAGCTGCCTCAGGGCTTTTACTGAGGTTGCTGTCCGGGGAACATCCTCTATTGCACCAGCAGACAGTGTAACATCACCCACTGTATGATAGTCTCCTGTGTATTTCTGTCACTATCATGTCCCCCTGAGTCCCACCCTCACTCCACTCAAGTCAAAGACCACTGTGCTTTTGCAAGATTTTCTTAAGCATCAAACTGTCTGCTGGCTGCTCTGATGACACATTTTTGGGAGCTGTATTAATATTTTCTAATTGTTTGCAGGTCCCAAATACGACTTCTGACCCTCCTACATTTGTTAGGTTAACTTCTGCTGATTTCCCGACAGCAGAGTATCAATTATGCAAATGATCGAGCAATTTACGTCAAGGCAATACAGTTAAGAGACTTTAGAAAATCCAAAAGCATCTCTCACTGTAGCAATAGCTGCTGAGGCTCATGGGTACCATAGTACACAGAGTCACTGTTGCTGTATTTGCCACACCGTGACAGAAAAAAAAATAACTTGATTGGTGGAGAATTAGCAGGGACATGTTCTGTGTTTTGGGGTTTGTGGAGATAGATGAGGGACTTGACTTGGAAACGCTCATTAAAGGTTACAGACCAATCACTGTAACATATTATTGGTAAATTATCCCACGTTTCTTTGCTGAGGAAGACGGTGAATGGATCAAAAACAACAATGTAGAAAATACTCCCGTAACCCACAAATCCACACACTCCGCTACTCCATTGAAGAACAAAAACATTAGTGCATCTACTGAAGTGCTGAACACGATTACACACTCACCACTCCTCTCCTAATTATTGCACAGTTCAGCTACACACATTTTGTACAGCGTGCACACATACACTCACCCACTTTGAAATTATGCCAGGGGCAGATGCTGAATGTGAAGATCAATAAAGTGTGATCCTATCTGCTCTCTTTGATATCCACGGGAACAACCCTCTAAACCCTTCAGCTGAATATAAGAGAAATTGCTCCAAGCCTTTGAAGCTTCGGTTTGAGGTCTTGCAAAGTTTGTGCTCTTAATTTGAGCCATTTAGGCACAACCACTGTAATGGGTAGATTGCACTAAATCATTAGAGGCTCGATTGAAATTGATATGCCCCTCTGCTGCTGCTGTCAGACACAGAGAGAAAATAGAGGAAGTGAGATGAAGGTGCAATTAAGAATTGTAGCAAAGTTATATTCTTCCATGGCAAAACCAACTAAAATGTGTTATTCATTCAGCCAGACATCGTTCTCATTGTAAGTTCTTTTGGAGGAAATCTATCTTTTTTCGTTTTGTTTATCACTTCCTCTGTTTAATTTTAGCGGAGATGATACACAGTCAATCTGTTTCACTTAAAGCTCTGGAAAAGTGATAAAACATGACACACGCACGGCTTTCCGAAGAGTAAACAAACAGAGTTTGACAGAGAGAGATTTCCCTTAACCTCCCTAACAACGACGAGAAGCTTGTTTCCCCACAGGTACAACAGAGAAGGGAAGTCACTTTGTTCCACTCTATTCGGCGTATAATGTTTCACTCTGAAACATTAAGAGTAGAATAGGATTCCTTAAGTACAGAGAAATGTGTTTGTTGCTCAAACTAGTTGTGTTCATTCTTAAACTGACATGCAGCTACCACACAGATGTGCTACATATGTGTGTAACTGCCTCCCTCTGAGAGGGGCTCTTTAATGTGGTTTTGTTCGGCTGTGCCGTTTTGTACCAGTGGTGCATTGCAGCATCTGAGAGTAAAATTCTCCTTTAAAGGCGGATGCAGTATTTATGTGAATGGATTACTGGGGCTCATTGTGTGCTGGGCTGTCCAGAGACAATTCTTCATGAGGCGTCCAGGGAGAGCCTGCCTGAGTGCCAAACACCAACGCAGTTACACACACACACACACACAAACACACACACGCACACACACAGAAATGCTGTCAGGCTGACAATTAAGTCTGTATACTCAGAGGCCTGTGAAAGTTATTGGGCGTTTGTGAGAAGCTGAGGGGCGCTAAAGCAGGTATCCAGAGAGAGGAGAGGGGATCAAACAGAAAGCAGCTTTATAGTGAGAGGGCTGGAAGAAGCTTCCCAACCCAGTGTACAGTGCAGTCAGTGCCCCTGGATGTTTGGGCCTCGTTTCAGACAACAGAGAGGGGAGAAGTGAGAAACGACAGGCTCCTTGCACATAATTCAGTCCTTCGGTGTTAACCAGCTTGTCAGTCAGCTCAGTCCACACTCGGCTCTCAAGGGCTTTCTCTGAAGACAAAGAACAAGGGGAGAGAGCAGCCAAAACATCCGCGTTACACTCTGCAATTAACGCCTAAGTGCTCATTCTTCAGACTTCTTTTGTGCGTTGCAGTCCACGTTCACGTCACGCGTGATAGACGGTAGCGATACTGGTCAGGTTCATGAACTGTGAGCGTTCATCGGAGACGGTTGTGTGGCTGCAGAGCTTGTGACGTGAGGGTTAAAAATAGAGTAACAATAATAGTGCAGCCATTATCCACTAACTTTGGGTTTAATTGTGCTGCAGAGCAGATTATGGTTCATGTGAGGTTTCAGTATCTGCTTGGTTTTCCAGGCACTTCCCCGTTAACAGCAAGTCTTAAATACAGTATCACAGCTTTCGGAATATCCACATTTCACAGACATAATTATGACTTGCATGTTGACATGGATGGTGTTTAAAAGTCTGAAAGCGGTTATTATGCTAAACCCCTATAGGACACGAGCGCGGCATTACCGCTTTGCCTGCTGCCTGATGGGTATCGAGGCTCTGCTCTGCTTTCTCCCCAAGATCTGACTTACATTTTCATAGCAGGTAAAACACAGATGTGAAGAATGACATGAGTGAAGTGCTGTTCTCTATTTACATGGCTCAGTAAGACGAGCAAGTGAAAATGTGCACGTTAGCTGGCACAGATGAGTGAATGAGTGCTGTCGGACACCTGGCTTATGTAAGCCGGAAGATCCATCTGTTTCCGAACTCAGGGGCAAGGATCCAGGGTCCATGCTAGACCTGCTCCTGTTTGCTAAAATGAAACAAAGCAGAGCTCCTCGTTTACTGTTCACATCATCCGTTTCCAACTTTAGTACTGGTTAGAAACAACAAGACAAATTCCATGATACCCAAGTTTGAATTAGGATTCAGAGCAACACATGATCGATGACACCCTGAGATTTACATCCAGACTGCAAACAAGAAAAAATTGTTCAGTCTATGCACACCTTCCATTATTAACGATAATTAACTGCTGTGGCTTCTACACTGATCTAGTGCAAGTGAAATATTTACCAGGGATTTCCCTGGTAAATACAATGCGGTCCCATTATATTTGGAAACAAATATTGTTATTAAAGGAACTTTCTGTCCATAATTTAGTCCTGGAAGTTGTATTTTGTGACAATAAGTGAACAAATCTGCCAGTGCATTATGAACATTTCAACTTCAGCAAGTGTTTCAAGTATTTTTTTAAACAAAGTTTATTTTTGATTTATTCTAGTGCAGATATCAGCCATGTTCTTTTATGTTTCAATATACAGACACACTAAATTCTGGAAATAAGTTGATCTTGAACAAAGTTAAATTAGCACATTAGCACTCATGAGCAGACATGATTTGGTAAGATATCAACGCTTGCCGTGCAGCAACAGTGTGTGCTGCTAACCTCCCCCCTCCCGTAACAGTTTCCTCTCCTCCTCACATTATTCACTCCGCTCCAATTCCCCGCGCCAATGAACTTTGAACCTGTGACAGACGCTCTCTGCATTCGCTAGAGATCTTCGCTGGGTTAAATACCAGATTCACCACCACCTCCCCTTCACAGTCCACCTCTAAACGCTGTGGCACAATGCATGCTCTGTGAAAGGCAGGTGCAGACTAATTGAATGAGGGCTAGGTTGCCGCTCCTCCAGAGCAATTAACCGTTTCTCCCAGGCTGGCTGATTGAGGCAGCCGTGCGTGGCCTGCCATGGCTGCCACTCCACCTGAGACAGAAGCTAGCTAACTTTCATTTATAGCCTCCCACCAACACCAACCCCTCCACATAGTCGATAAACACAATCCCCCTAAAAGCAAAGAACACGAGAGAAACTGTGAGATAGTGAGCTAAGACAGTCAGTATTGATGTATTATATACAGTATCGCTGTAGAATGATCCATTGCTTTCAGATTTGCCTAGTTGGCGTTTAGCTATATTCTGCGCAAGCTGCGTCCCGCAAGATATTGAAAATGTGATTATCCCCCCCCTCACTTATTTGCTCAGAGAAATTTAAATATTGGTGTCAAACTATATAGTTCAACATTTTGGGAAATCTTTATTTTCTCGCGAGTTAGTAGTCTCTCTCGAGTTAAAATATGAAAATCTCTTTCATGCATGAAGCAGCCTCTTAGCTTAAGCTAACCATAACAGCTGAATGCAGGCGGAAACAGCTAGCCTCAGAAGAATAAATCGATTCAAATAATATCACTATAAGGTATGATGTTTGTTTTCACTGAAAAACTAACTGAACATGTCTTTGAATTAGTGCCTTGATAAGCCTTGAATCTGCTAAGTTATTGCCAAGGGAATCCTTTAAGGAAGTTTTACAGTTTATATGTATTCATATGTGTATGTGAGTCCTGGGCTGAATGTGCAACTTTAAGAGGCGTTAAACCTGACAATCAGAATATAATTGAACTTTCCAACAGCACAGTATGGATTTACAATGATGAAAACGATGGGAAAATACTTTACTCATTACCACCTCTTGAACCTGGCTTCTGTAACCAGATGTGAACATAAAGGAATCAATCAGGGACGCGACTGCCCCTGTGTGATGTGATGTGTGTGTGTGTGTGCGTGTGCTTGTTAAAACAACAGCGATGCCGTCGGCTATCAAGGCGTCACATCACCCGGCTCCCCTTTTCAACCAATTAAACGTCCCTGGTTTCTTGTGTATTTGCGTGTTTTTTGTCTGCTACAGTCTTTCTTTGTTTTTCATCTCTCCCTCTCTCTCTGAGGCGCTGGAGATTTATTAAGGGCAGGACAAGACCAGTGATGACAGTTCCTTTCATGTCCCCAAAGGAAATACAATAAGCCTGCTGCGTGTCTCTCGTCTTGCCGTGGCTCTGTCTCCTTGTACTGCCTATTACTGTCAAGGTTCAGCGTCTGCACTGTCAACTTTCCGTGTTTGTATGCTTTACTGCTTTCATTTTTGCTCTCCAGTGACATTTCTCTTGACTTTTCACTCTACCCCTGAATGCTTTGTGTATGTATGTATTTATTTATTTATTTGATCCTGCTATTTGTGCTATTTTCTCATGGCCACGCTCCGTATTCTGTCTCCTTTAAACGAAGGCCCTTCTGCCCTCCGCCGCCAGGTCACGGTTACTGTTCGTGCGGACGCTGCATCTGCGAGGAGGGCTGGTTCGGGAAGCGGTGCCAGTTCCCCAGGTCTTGTGACATGAGCGACGCCCAGAGCAAGGAGGTCTGCGAGACCTCTGACGGAGTCGTGTGCAGCGGGAAAGGTGAAAGTGGTTGAAGACATTTTCAGATCCTATAGCACACTGAACATACTCAAGTTCACGTCCTGTATTGAAAATATTACTTAAGTGAAAGTATTATTCCCCAAATGTACTCAGCAGCTGCCCCCTACGAGTGTATAAAATATTTTATAATTTGCTCATGGTAACAATGCATTAATATGTAAGTAGCCTTTACTGTTGTAGCTGGTAGAAGTGGAGCTAATTTGAACTATTTAACATTCTGTTGGGTAGTTTAATCTACAGCAGTACGTCACATTTTGTAAGATCGTCATAGGATGATTTATCAGAGGTAACCTTTTTATGAAACTGAACCAATAGGTCCACAGTGCAAATGTCACGGGTGGAACGTGACACTCAAACGGGAGGATGTTTGCTTAAAAAGACGTTGCTCTTTAACATCCGTGTGAGAGCCAATTATCTTCCACCGAGATCCAAAATGAATGCTCACGTGCACTCTGTGAGGCCGGGGACGCATGTATTTCCAGAGTTACAGACGTTTGAGTTGCAGGAAAAAGTTAGAAGAACGAGAACAGCAGTATACGAAACGACAACAAGGCACCCTAGTTATAGAAGCCCTGACAATTTTATGATTAATGATTAAAGTAATAATCTTTTTTAATAATAAACCTTTATATTATGTCAGCGTAATCTTTCACCAGGAACATGTTATACCAGAACCAGGTTCATAACACACCCTCGGCTGCACTATATTCCAACATCTGAAGTAATCCAACACAAACTCAGATAGTCTGAAACTATTATAGATTAGTCGATTGATAGGAAATGAATCAACTTAAATGTTCGTATAAGGTACCTGCACACATGTATCATTGGTTTCAGTTTGTCAGATGTGACAATTTTTTCCCCTGACATTTCATAGACTAAATGATTAATCAATGAATCGATAACAAAATGTTCAGGTTTCATTAGCTGCAGCCCCGTGTAGCTTGCTGTGAGCTGTATACGTTCATAATGAAGTTCTGCGCATTGTCACAACGTCGTATGTGTCATTAGGTGGCAAATGACACCTCACAACAGGATCCTCTCGACGTTGTGTTGCACTGAATCCACATAAATAGACCTGCTGCAGTGGGTCCGGCCCCGCAGAGCCGAGCGGGGTGCAAAAAGGAAGATAAGCGTGTTCATTCTCCACGCTCCGCAACATTCAGACACCAGAACAATCTCCCCTCGACTCCTCCTCCTTGTCTCACCTCTCTCACATCTCTTCCACTTCCTCTCTCCTGCTCCTCACCCCGTCTGCCTCTCTCTGTCCGCCTCAGCCATCTCATAGCGGGTTCCTGTAACCCGGTGTATGTTGATAAAAATTGGGGAGATTGAAAACATAGTTGCTGGACCTCTAGGTGTGTGTGTGTGTGTGTGTGAAGCAGACAGCAGTAGATTTGTTTCCCTCTACCAATCCTTAATACCTTATTATCCTGCTGCTGCCGTTGAGAGAGAGAGAGGGATCGAGACTGATGGGGAAGAGAAGAAGTTTAAGTGTGGGTGGATTGGTGTCCTGGCGGCAAAAGTATATTAGTAGCTGTTTCTCCAGGGGACAGCTCATATCCACTCTGCCCAGCACTATTAATCTTCTGTGTAAAATAAAGACAGGAAATAATACAAACAGCATGTACTGAAAAAAAAAAAAAAGCAGCAAGGGGATGGTGTTAAAAAGAAATACAAAACATACACTGTTAAAATGTTCCTCAGCTTGGGCGAGGAAGATGTGATGTTAACTAACAGTCGTGTGTTTGTGCGCGTCGCAGGTTCCTGTCACTGTGGCCAATGCATCTGCTCTCCCCAAGACTGGTGGGTGTCTGGAGAGTACTGCGAGTGTGACGACCGAGAGTGTGACAAGCATGACGGCCTCATCTGCACAGGTAGAGCAGGAAACACACACACACACACACACAAGAGGTCTATATGGGTCCAAAATGTTGGAGCGGATCTGAAACAGACGTGTAAAAAAAACCTCCCCGAACCCTACATACCTAAATTAATTTTCAAAAACTAGAGACCTGACCCAGAGGAGACCGGAGGATAATAAAATCCACCTCAGCAGCATAGTGCATACCAGTTAACAAGCAGCCGCAGCTGAAAACAACAACAATATAATAAATTGTCAAGTCATAGAAACTAATTTGTTTATGCGCTTAAAAGACTAATAGAAATAATTGAAAGTTCCATTTCCATCTTCAACAATAAATCATTTTCTAACCAATCCCACAGCTGTGAAACAAATCCCCCACATTCATTATCATTTAATAGCAGAGGTACAATGTTGTGTTGCTTTTACTTGACTTGACTAAAATTAGACGAGATCCCATAAACAGGGGCAGTTCTGCAGAAAGAGTACTTTTAAATGCACTGTTGTTGCTAATACTTTTGTACTTTTAAGTCATGTTTTGAATGTAAGACTTTTACTGTGATGGAGTTCTATAATGGTGTAGTATTGCTACTTTTACTTAAGTTAATGATTTGAACACACACCGTTTAACAGCATCAGTTTTTACATTGTTACTGATTTCCTAAAATGTACTCCAGCGGTGATTATGCCAACATTACACTTAGATCCTCTCGGGTAATACACTTATTGGCAAACAGACCCGCAACCTTTGGCAGTATATGTATAGTATATAAGACCCTACCCAACACGACTAGACTGAGTATAATTGGGTCTTGGTTTAAGAAAACTTAATTGAGACGAGAGACACATGCGGGAGCCGTCTTCTCCCCACTGATTATGGAAATCTCAGTACATGTTTTTAATTATTTTTGCCCCGATGCCTGTCAAAATCTGGACAGCTGTTCAGAAGTGTTTCTCATCATGACTCCATGACTCAAAATGTCAACCGTAATGTCATTCAAACGAGCATCAGTGGTTCCACAAGCGAAACAAAGACAACGTATGCCGACGTGAAAAATGTTCCTGATTACCATATTACTGACTGCAGTATATATATATATATAAATATGTAATATATGTGAAAATCAACATATACATGAGAATTATTATAATGTAATCACGGTTTTTACCTGAAAAGGCAAATCTTGAATATGCAGCTAAAAGTCACGTTCGGGGAAGCTGTGATGGAGTTTGCAAATAAATGACTGCATCTGGATATTTCATTACCTTCACAGCTGTAGATTCTCATTACACATACAACTGATGAGCGTATTAGGAGTGCTTGCTGGTTAATTTCATGAACTCAATATGAATATTTGAGCAATTGTTTCAAAGAAAGGGAAAGAAAAGGGCAACTTATTCTGTCTGCAACACAGGTTAAAGTGTAAAAACATTTTATTAGCATATAACACATCTAATTGTGTTTATCAGGGGCATGTTCATCAGTTTGTAGAATTAGTTTTTCCATCAGAGCTATTACAATAACCGGAGAGGTGTCAGCACTACAGTAACAAAACTGTCTGTTGGTTAGAGTGAATCCACACGTTTCTTCATTACCATTTTTAACGCCACTGTCCTGGTGCTGTAAACAGTGATGGAAAACCTATTTAATAGCAATTATATGTAAAAATACACTTGCATTCAAAATATAAAAAAGTATTAACAGCTAAATGTACTCATAGTATCACAAATTAAAGTTCCTATTATGCAGCAGAATGGCTCCTCTCTGTGTTACATTATATATTATAGTTTTAAGGATGGATTACTCTCTAAGTAGCCTTTTCATGCTCTAGATTGTGGAGGGGAAACTACTATTAAATACTTTATATGCTGTTCAGTCCATAACAAAGTCACCAGAAGTACAGTACTCGAGTGAGTGTACCAAGTTAAAGACCAATACTGAACGTAATTGTGCGCACTAAATGTGTATTAATCCACAGATTAAATAGTCCCAAACAAATGCACTGTTTACAACTGTTTGTGTTTGAGAAACTACAGTGCTCTGCTGTTTTAGGAAAATATTTCACATTTTTTAAATAAATGAAATTGTACATACATTTTAAAAGATGTTCATCTTTAGTAGGAATGAATGGGTTTATAAGCTGAAAAGGTTTAAGAGACTAAATTGTTGTTTTTGGTTTTGGTCTTTTCATTTGATTTATTGACAAGAAGAATATAGAGGAAGGCCATCCTCATCCTTTAATGAGAGGAAGGCCTGTCCAGTCTGCACTCTGGATTCAGCAGATCAACATGCAGCTCTTCCGTTTCTATGGGAAACCCTGTGTCGACTCCTCAAGCTCAGTTTAATTGTAGTTTTTCTCACCTACTTACCCATCTCTGCAGCCTTCTCTTTTTTTCACCTCACTTTAATTATTTTATCCTCCTCGTAGTCCATCAGACCCACCCCCTCGCCCCCCCGGAGACTCCTCCCTTCTGTCTCACAGTGATACTTTGCAGTAGATATGTCTGTTCAGCTGTCTGGCTGACAGGTAGGTTGTTTGTTAGTGCATCCCAGAACAACCCATATGATCGTGTTGCTGATCTAGCTCCTATAGTGTTTGGACAGTAAACAACTTAGTTAAGGTTAGGGAAAGCTTACAGGGGATGGGATCTCTCTACTGTATCACCACCGTCATTTAATAAAAGGAAGACTAGTCAGACTATGGGATATCTGACCTTTGCACAAAAGTGTTGAATATCTAAATATCTAGGCTTTTCACTCTTAATTAGTTTTCTCCGTGTTGTGTTGGCTAAAGCAGTGGAAAGACTGTCCTGAGCAGTGTCGTCAGCCTCCATCCCCCACGAGAGAGCGGCACCCAGGGAAGCAGGGTGTGAAAAGAGGAACCTTGTTAAAGGTCAGGCATGATGGCACAGCTCTTAATTCACAGCTTTTCTTCTCACAGGGAATGGGCTGTGCAATTGCGGCAACTGCGAGTGCTGGGAAGGCTGGACGGGAAACGCTTGCGAAATCTGGGAGGGAGCAGAGTACTGAGGTGGAGTGGACACCGGTGTTACAGACAAGAGGCCTGGCTGCCCGGAGCGAACAGGAGCTCCACGGACGGTCGTCACCAGGCTGGTAAAAGACCACAGCCTGGAAAACCACGGGAGGAAACAGGAGACAAAACTAAACATGGATGTAATTCTGCATATCACTAACAGCATTCATTCTTTTATTGTACTGGTTAAAAATGAAGTTATACTTATAAAACTGGGTGTTTGTAGGTGTAAATGAAACATATACTATGTAAACATTTGTTTCCAGAACAGCTTTATGTATAATGTCGTTTTAATGTAGGAACGCTTGGCTACACATAACAGGATGCAGATACATGACAAATCCAAATGTTGGAAAGAGAAGAATTATTAAGGTGATATATCTGGAATATGAATCCCGGGGGGGATAATGTAGGACTGTTTAAATGGTACAAAGTGGTGTGTTGTTCCCAAATTGGACTGAAAGTTCACGTGAAAGCTTGAGGCAGAGGTGACTGTTTTGAGGTTTTTATTTCTTTTTAATAATAAAACATTAAATGTGCCGCATGACACAACATTTTGCATGGAAAACAATGCGAAGACCTTAATCATACATGGTTACAAATCTGTTATAACATGACATAACTCCAATGGGCATACTTGCAATGGTATATATATATATATTTTTTTTTTTTTGTTGAAAATAAATCATTTTAATAGTGCCTATTCATCTCCACCTGGAAAATCAAACCTAACAATCTGCCATGAAACCCACACTGTACTGAAGGTACCTGAAAGACATTTCGCACTCAACTCATACTAGTGATAAGGTTAAATTCTAAGTGGAGGAAACAAAGAGAAGGGCATACATAGTTCAGTTGTGGCATGCTGGATGTCCATGTCACTTCAAAAGGTGGCATCAGGGGATGAGAGCTGCATTGACACAAGAGCTCAGTCACCACTTGAAAAGAGGACCGATAAGAAGTCACAAAGAAAATTTAATGTAAATTCTACTTTGGCCTTTTTCATGCTTAAACTAGCCAACCCCTCTGTTTTCTTTGTCCCATCAAAAATGACAGGTGCAATAATATACTGCACACTATATTGCATTAAGTATGTTACTGACGTTACAGTACACCCTTTATATAAATATTAATTCAATATGTTGTATATGTGTATACAACAAACACAAACTGTATAGTGTAGACAAACTCGTTGCATATATGTATGTAAAATTAGCGGTACATACCAACAGCTTCTTGATAGACATAGCCTACTACATGCAGTTCATCAATGCCTTCCTCTCCCCATGCAACAGATGGGACAACATACAAAATAAGAGGTTGAGAACAGAAGCAACAAAGAAACTAAGTTTGATAGACTTTTCTTGTAACACATCTGAAGAGAGGGAACAAAGCAAAAAAGTGATCAGGAGACGACATCACACACGCGACCCGTATACCAGGAAAAAAATGAGGACAAAACAAACAAAATAAAAACAACAGTGGCTACAGAGATCCAAACAGAGATGTACATTTACACACCAGTCATTTACAAAAATAAAGTCAGCCTTGGAGGAGCCAGTCAACTGGACTGCAGGGCCGGAGCAGCAGCCAGCCCAGCATGTAGAGTTTGTAAGAGTGGAGGATGATTGGCTGTAATGAGGACGGAACATCAGCCCCAAGTACAACTGCAGTGGTGTCCAGCTCCTGTGTGTGTGTGTGTGTGTGTGTGTGTGTGAAAATAGTACGCCATTTTTGTTATAGCATCAACAGCTCTGTACAGACAAATATTGAATACTAACTAATGTGCTTTGATGTGCTGTAAGAAGAAATCGCCACGTGTAATCCCAATAAATTCAGAAAATGATATTTACCAAATAAAATCTCTTAATAATGCTGCGGTTTGAGCAGCACACAGCAGCCACAGTCTACTCGCTATTCTAAATCTTATCTAACAAAACTATTAGGAAAAACCATTAAAGCAAGACAAACGTTATAAATTGATCAGGTGGAGCTCTGATGAACCGCTAACAGTCATGATGAAAATGCAAAACAGCGAGTGCAGTGGGTTACCTTCGGATTAGCTGCGTGTGTGCTGTAGCCTACAACATGCCCATTCAACGCCCACGCTGAACTTCAGTGCTCTTCAGCTTACACAGAGTGAAGAACAATACCCATACCTTGTTCCTTATAGAAGATACATGCACGTGATTAATTCAAGGTATACGTACTTCTCCAAAATGACATCAGTCAAGACCTCCGGGGGTCTGAACAGAGTTTGTTCTTTCAGACAGAACACACGCTATCACAGTGAACGCTTCGATGGATTGAATCGGAGAGAGAATGGGATTTGTTTTCTTTCCTCTTTTTTCTTTAAAAGAATCAGTTCTTCTTGGGATGAAAAAATACTTTGGTCATTTCGTAATGTATTCATCTGAGTGTGGTTTTTCAATGGATAATGCTACGTGTCCGTTACATGGATGTATCGTGTGGGTGAGGCACCTTCGGCCCAGTGGGGACTGGGAACCTGTTTTTGCATGCCGGGAATCAAGGTCCAAACAGGCACGTGATAGGCCAAGATGATCAGTACTGGACTCTGCATGCTGAGCTAGGAGACAAATCCTCTCATAATAATAATAATAATAATAATATCTAGTCATTTAAAAATGTATATTAATAGTCATTTTCCCTTAGTTTTATACAGTGAAAATGTTACAATATAAGCCATCTCTTGTATAACTGCTGCAAGAAGAGAGAACACAATATTAACCTTGCCCATACTTTAGTTTGCTGAACCAAATAGGGATGCAGCCAGTATAAATGTCGCCTAGTGGTTTTCAGCCATGTTGTTTTCTGGCTTTAGGTAGACGCTGCCATAAGATGGCTGCCAGTGCTGCAGTTATAGACCATCTGGGTCAAAGCCACAAGCCTTGCCTCGTCGTCCAAAGAAGTCAGTGAGTGAGGGACAGAGGCCTACAAGGCCTAGAGATATTCCTAGAGCCCACGCTCTGAAATACGATTAAAGAAAAATAGACTTCAGGTTTTCTATT
Source organism: Nannoperca australis (assembly GCA_036023655.1). Lineage (NCBI taxonomy): Eukaryota > Metazoa > Chordata > Actinopteri > Centrarchiformes > Percichthyidae > Nannoperca > Nannoperca australis. The sequence goes on along the minus strand of JAVQJD010097192.1, from coordinate 15,644 downwards.
TACCAGAGAAGGCGGACTGAACCGCTGGTGGGACTTAGATAGTGATATGTATACACCATTCCTTACAGCGCTCTCCCACCCACACACACATCTGTTTATACTTGTGTGTGTGTGTGTGTGTGTGTGTCTGTGTGTGTTTGTATGTGTGTAGGGAGCTCCTCGCATTGATTACAGTGGCTGTAATGAGCACTTCATCAACTATGATTGCAGAAGCTTTCTGCCAGACTTCAGTGTGTTTTATCAGCTGTAAAAAGCAACATTTCAGATTTTTTTTCCCCCACAAACGAATGTATTGTGTAAGTGTGTGTGCATGTTGTAGGCAAGAAGACAAATTTGGATTGTTATTTTTTTTATATGTATGGTTTTTTTTTATGCCACATCTGTGTGAATGTGTTTCTTAGAAAAATCACACAACCCCCTTGCAAAATGTTTTTATCTTTTCTAGGTGGCTTGACAAAGAGAAAAGGGTGTGGCTGGAGATAGAAAGAGAGGGAGAGGGGAACATACTCGTAAAAAATAGAGGACGACGTCCAAATATTTACTCTATCTATACAGTCTCTATCCCAGAACATAGCTGGTGAACTGTGGTATAGAAAATAGATCTGAAGGTGCACAGACTCTGCTGCAACAGGGCATTATGGAGAGGGGGAAGGTTTCTCCAATGATCCATCAGCAAGCAACGTACCACGACTGTGGACGATTATTCACATCACTTCACATGACTTCTCACAGTTTCCGAGGCAATCTAAAGGCATTCCATGATCAGAGGTCCTCTTCTCTCCTGTGCTGGAGAAACGCAGCCGCCTCAGAATCCATCCGCCCATGTTGAGACAGCTGGAGAAAGGGAGGACGAGGCGGAGAAAGAGAGGAGGAGGAGCAAGAGAAGGAAGGGGAGGTTCACCTAGATCTGATCCGCAGGAGGAAGAGGGTCTGGAGTCTAGTGGAGGGAGGGGGAGCCCTGCCTCAGTCACGTCCCCCCCCTGCCCCTCCAGACACACACACACACACACACACAGGCAGACTGGGCACTGGTCAGGTGTGGCTATGTGGTGGGCTTGTCGGGCTTGCTGACAGGTTTACCTCCGTTCATCACCGCAGGCTCACTTGTGCTTTTACTAGGAGGTACTGCCGCCTTGGGCACTGTCTCTCCAACATCATGCAACGATGGCTCTCTGTACATGGCAACTGGAGGAGGAGACGATTAGGAAAGACAGCAGAGAGACACAGGAGAAGCTAGTTAGCAAGAACCTCTTTCCAGCACTTTTGAGTTCACCTGTCTAAAGCTATTTTAAGAGCACATATTGCTTTAAAAATACTGTTCCTCCCTTTTCTTTTTTTTTTATACAGACGAAAATCCCTGAAAATCAGCGCTGCAATGAACAGATGCAAAAGAAAGTGATACAGTTTGTGCCTATGGGCTTCATGCTTCTGTCTTTCAGGGCTGATTCTGAATCTAAGCACATGCTTTCAGAAAAACAGTGAAAAGTGTCTCATTATCCTCCACTTTACAGCCACTAGACTACAGTGCATTACTGTCTTGACAGGACACTTCAACTTGATTCCATGTTTCAATGATTGGAAGCAATCAGGCTGACGAGAGGACATCTGCTGGACGGTCAGCATCTCATATTGCACTTGAGATGTCCTGTCTCCTACACTGTATGCTTACAGCAGCAAAACAGTGAACCAGCACATACAGACAAAAATATGTCAAACTGATTTATTTCACATTGTTCTACCATTACTAAGGACGGGGTTATGTCTTGTAAGAAGAGTAGTCATGCTCATTGTTTCAATTTAAATATCAATACATCAATATCAATATGTCCAGATGTATATTTGTCTCCAACATATTTTCCTGCTGCAAAAACATTCCACTGTAACAACAGAGTAACAAGGTTTCTTGTAATGTCGACAGCTTAAAAACCGCTATCAGGTACTAAAACGTGAAAGAGAAAATGCTAATTACGCCCCTTGAGTCCCTCTAAGGGAGTAAAAACAAAACGGAAAGCCGGTAAAATGTGCTGTTATATTGCAATTGTATTGTATTGTGACTTTTTAAATCTGACTTTCACCTGCGTTTTGAAAGGTCAGCTCACCCAAAACATTGAATTATGTTTTGAAATCCCTTATTGCAAGTGGAAACTGCCCGAGCAGACAGCTTCAATTGTGTTTGCTTAAAATACGAGAACTCCATCTCTGAAAGTTCTGTTGCCACCAAAATACGATGGTCGTGCCCCAAGCACAACTTTTAGAGGTTGATATCTCAAAACCTCTGCACGTAAAAGTGAAATTGAGAAAATATGTTATTTTTTGATTCAATTGATCTGAGGATAATGCTGGTGATGTTCAGTATTTGTCTTAATGTCATCAAATCTCATGTAAAGACTAAAACCAGTAATGCCTTCATCAGCTGCAACTCTCAACTACAAGGCCACTGGTTCCAAATAAGTACATAACATTTGAACACATTTTTAAAAAGGCTCAGTTATTTCCTAAATCAGCTGGGCACTGTAGTTTGTAACAAATTATACTTAAACAGGAGGAAATAGAGCATTTATCTGGGACTATTTTCACCTGCGGATGAATACGTGTTTGGTGCTCTAGTGAGAATTTACAAGAGCAGGACAGTGTATGTGGGACTGATAAACCACAATGTCCATGTTCATCGTAACGTGTCACAGTACGGCTCAGGAGGTTTTAACAGTTTAGGAAAACATGGAGCTCTATAGCACAGATGAAGCTGTATCAGGCTTTGGCTACACAGACAATAATTATTATTATAATTTATTATTTATTATTATAATTTATAATTTATTATAATAATAATAATAAATTCAATTTATTGTTGGTTTTGGTCTTTTCATGGAAATTGTTGATAAAAGAAAAAAAATGTAAATATAAGATAAGATAAACCTTTATTAGTCCCTCAATGGGGAAATTGCAGGGCATACAGTAGCAAAAAACAGTAGTAGATATAAAATATAAAAAATATAGCATGCGGAAGAGCTTTTAAACAATACGGAATAAAAATTAAAAAAAAAAAAATATATATACAAAAAAACTAAAAATACCATCACACCTATTCCTATATAATGAAAAGTCCCAGGCTTTTCTAACATCTTATTTATTTGAAAAATTAAAAATAATAATGCCTGCCACATCAGAATAGTTGACAAACCCTAAGCTGTAATTTGAATGTCTATTACAGTACGTACCTTCTAATGGCTTGGGCAGGAAGTGAGCAGCTGGTTTTGTTTTTTTCACTCTGTTCCCCTTCATGGCTTGGCCCTCTTTATTGAGCCCTAGGAACCAAGCTCTCCCCGACTCCTGTTGTCTGTACAACATGGACGAGTAGATCACATAGTAGTTCTCGAACACCGACTCCTTGAACTTGCACTCCGCTGTAAAGAGTTCCTGCAGAGACAGCACACAAGCACCGGACAGACTGTAAGAACAGGGTCTTTTGAATTTAACACGTGGAAGACATTCCTGTGGACTCAAATGAATAATTAATTGTTCATATTACGTAAGAACGAAATAGATGTTGGATCCATAATTTATGTTTGAACTTTTATGGAGGTCACAGGACACATGCCACCTTTATTTCACGCTCTCAATGTATAGAACATGTTATGGCAGGCACAGAAACTGCTTCGCCAGGTGAAATTGACTTCATACCTCCACCTGTCGTGAAATGGATGAAAGAGTCCATCTCACTACAATCGTGTCGGATTCGAGCCGAGCCTAATGACCTGCTCTGATGAAATGCAACTCTCATTCTCTCCTTGGCCTTAACCTTGACATCCGATGTAAGAGTACTCGTTTAGTCAATTAACTCATGTTCCCGACAGAAAGTATATATCGTTAGGCATTGACCCCAGCACCTCAGCACTGGGAATACCAGAACTCCCCTCCCACATGTCTAGCTAGACACTCCTGGCTTGTTCCTCACATTTGTTTTAATTGGTGAAACCCAAAGGAAATCATTCTTCCCAAATACAATGTCTTCTACTAACACTGTGACTGCCTTCTGAACTTTGCACGAATAATGATAGAACTAATCAAGTGGCTCCTCCATCCTTTACACCTCAATCTGGCAATGACGAATGTACAGCGAGGCACCACATCTCTCTCTGCTGTTGCCCATTCATCTCCAACCAGAAGGGTAATAAAAAGCATTTCCACATCGTCTGCCCTGCCAGGCTAAAAATAAAGGCATCCGCCGGGGTGTATTAATCAAAGCATACTCATCACAATGGAAAGGTTTCACCACATCTGTTGTGAGCAGTTCACACTAAGCTGGCTTATAGAAATATTGGCAATATATATAAAAAATGATTTGATACATCCCGTACTGCCGTGGTTCTGAATGTCAGTCTGGAGAATTTAAAAAGCTTCTCAAGGGACCCAAAATAAGCAACAGTTTAATTTATTTGCAACAAGTACGCTGAATTGAGCTTGTGAAGGATGTCTATGTTGTATCTTGTGTAATCTTCCAACGTAAAGTACACTCTAGCGGACCTGTGAGGCTGGATAATGACAGCGATGATAACGTTAACATGCTGATGTTTAGCAAGTATGTGTTTACCATGTTCGCAGTCTCAACATTTGCTAATTAGCACTAAACACATCTGAGGCTGATGGGAGAATCATTAATTTAAAGGATCATCAAAGTTATTTCATTTCATGCTAAGAGGGATATGAATGTCTGTACCAAATGTTGTTCCAATCCATCTACTAGATGTGATGATATTTCAGTGGACAAGTAGGGGATCACCAAGGTCCCAATGGTTCATCCTCTGGGCACGATGATTATCTGTGCCAAATATCATGGCAGTTCATCTAATATCTGTTGAGACATTTCACTAGAAGCCAAAAATGACAAGCTCATGGTGGTGCAAGAGGAGAAATCACGGGATCACCAAAGTCAGTAGGATTCATCCTCTGGGCACCATGAATGTCTGTATAGAATTAAATGGATATGCATCATAAAGTTGTGCCATACCTGGAGAAAAACCTCGCATTTCTCAATAATAACTCTCTCTTTATAAATCTGTACTGTAGCTGCATAAGAAATTATTTATGGGCTTAATGCTCAGTTTTGAAGACAGGACACACCATGCCATGATTATGGTGCAATTAGCCCTTTGGTGAATCACTCCTGTCAGAGCTTATCTTCCATACAGTATTCAGCTGAAAGCAGAGCTGAGACGGAAGGAGCGGAGAGACACTTGGGATGACCGTAATGATCCTGTGAAGCACCCGGCTGGATTTTAAGTGTCCTCTCTGTCCCTGATTGAGGACTCATGGGCATTTCTGAGTGGAAGGCACAAATGCATGATGCATAACAACAGCATCAGTTGAGATGTCACAAAATTGCAATTACAGTGAGAAACAGTCAAAAGTGAAGGCATTAATAGGTCTCAGTGGTTATCTGTTATGTGTGTTATCTGTCTCGCCACAGATTACATTACACAAGAGAATTAACTTCAGACTATTCTAATCGCAAATGTAGGGATTAAGATCAAAACTATTAATGCTGCTTCCATAGAAGACCACAGCAGCTGAGCAGACAATCCAGGCACACACTGAAGGCTGAAGAAATAAAAACGCAGCCATAACTGTTAAAACCCTGAGCACGAGGCCGTCTGGCACGTTTAATATCAAATAAATAAACATTCCCTCTGGACGATGCGCAGGCCCGACCCCATCACTATTCATTTTGTCATGCACATTAGGATTTATTATGTGTCAGCTGCAAGCAAATGGCTGCTTATTATGTCCAAGTTGTCAGAAAGGGAGGTCTGTGTCCTGTCTGGAGACAGGTGACAGAAGAGGATGTTACACACGACACACAGCACTTAATACATCCCCAAAAAACACCCGATTTTTACGCTTGCTTGGGTGATTTCTAGCCAACAAAGAACAAAATGTCTTCTCAGTCGATGCATCATTTGTTAAAGCAAATAACCTTTGTTTTCTGAAGGAATGTTTAAACATGCTTTTTTTATTCTGGAGCAAACTCTGTTGCTGAGCCGATTAGAAGGCAAACAGTTTTACCTTCATGGTTCCCTGAGTTGCTTCAATTAGGTAATTAATTCTATTTTTTTTCCTCCCCAGGTGAGCTGCACCACAGGTTGGTTGGCTCCTGTAATTAGACACAACATTTCGATGCCGGTCCAGGTTTAGCCCAGCACTTATTACTTGTACGGCACATACAAAACAGCCCCTAGTCAAAGCAATCATACAAGCTGGTGCCAAGGCCATAATTGTGGCTAATCAAACGCCTTCGCACAGACGCACAAAAAGTCTTTGTTTACAAAGGTTGAGCAAGTGGAGGTGGTTTGTTTGTGAAATGATGCTCGATGCTGAGCAATAATGTAACACTGTCAGTCACCATAATCACTTTGATTTGAAGGTCAGAGCAGTGACGGCAGCTCACTGCAGACACATCGTTTGTTGATTGCGTTTTAAGTGTGTCAAATATCACTGACAAGCCGAATGCTTTTATCGTGTTTGTCCTTTGTCTCGTCATAAAACAAGAAAGAGCCTTTCCTCCAGTCAATTTTCCTCATTTGTGATTAATCATTTTTCACTCATATCTCGGAAAATGTTGATAATAAAGTTAATTAAGTTCCAGGAACATTATTTTACCCCAAAAGTAGAGGAACTTTGGTGGTGGGGCTAGCAGGGCTGAACATTTCTGTTTGGTCGAGTACTTTGTATTTCAGCCACCATTTAAAAAAATCTGCCGCCTCAAACCAGTTTTTTGTTGGACTGACAATAAAGCATTATTAAGGACTTATTGAGCATTGTAAATGTCTGATAGCAATACATTATTACAGTATTACTGTATGTTACAGTATTATGCTGTAATGTCGTCAATAAGAGGAGCTAAAGAACATGTGTGTGGCAGTAATACCTCTACATTCGCAGTCGATTGCTGTTTAATTCTGCCAAACATCTAACTAATATTTTGGAGAAATATGGATGACACTGAAGAAGAAAAAGGAGAGTGTGACTCGGACACAGCGCACTCTTTCACACCAATGGCAAAACAAATCATTTTTGAGGCACCAAACGCTTGATTTTCTTCCCACTTGTTCTCTCCGCCTGGCGCTCCACATCAGTGGCTCCCTGCTCTGAGAGGGAAGGACATAATTGACCTTGGCCACAGACAGAGCGAGGGTCAAAACTGCTCAGCCCCACATAATCAGCCCCAGTCACCAAAGCAAAAAGGCAGCGTCGAGTGAAGGGAAAGCAAAACATAAAAATTAAAGAACGAAAGAGCGCACAGATTGACAAAGAGAGAGAAGGGAGTGTGTTTGAGCGGAAGGGGCAGATCCCGGGAGGAATTCACATTCCCCAGAAAAATAACATATGAAGAAACGAGGCAAATGGATACAGACAGATGGAGAGAGTGGGTGTTTAAAATAAAAGCCCTGAAAAAGAGTGAATAGGCTTTAAAAGACAATAGAGCAAAGAGAGTCACTCTGAAATCAACATCCTTTGAAAAAAAAAAAAAATCACAAAACGGGTTCGTGATTGCAGAGCATGACCGTCTAAAATTAGGTGAGAGGTGGCTCGTTGGGGGGGGGGGCACATCAATATGCAGAGTCACTGCTCACTACCCCACTGTGGAAACGAAGAAATTGTTTATTAATGCTGCCAGCATAAAACCTATTAATCCGTGGAAAAAGGTCAACCTCCAAAAAGCTGAGCTGCATTCACAATGCTAAGCCGCTCTCATATGTATAAGAGTCACGTCAACAGTGTGTGCAGACAATGGGGGCTTCAGGGGACCTGTCTGATTATCAAACCCAGAGGAGGAAGAGGAGACGGACCAAATGGGGAGGGTCACTGGTAAACAGGTTGATGGATTGTGTCTGTGTCGACACAGACGTTTAGTGTTCCTTTTTCTTTATGATCTGAATACACATGACATGACTGCATGGCAGCTTGATTATAACAGAAAAAGTAAATAACTAAAAAGCTCATGCAATCAGGTGGTTCCTCAACAAAACAGTGTTGGTGTGTTTTTATGAAACACATTAGGCTTTTCACAGACTGCAGATTTGCTTATGACAGAATAAAAACAAAGGAGAAGTCAAAGTGCGATCACGCAGACTTCCTGGCTGCACCTCAAAGCCACGCTGTCAGAGAAATAGCCTATTTCTTGACTTTGCTCCTCGTCTTCACCAATACTTGGATCTGCAGACAGCAAACGCGCATTTTGTCGTGCTTTGCAGCACCGACTCAAATGCTCAAATCAGATTGGAGCTGCAACAAATAATTAGCTTAGATGAAGACATCAGGGATTCATATGCTAAATGATACCATGCTTCATGAGAAAAGCAATTTTAAATTATGATTTTAGATCAAGTCTGAGATTTATATTGAACAAGTTTAAACAAAAACTCCCAAATGAACTGCTGCTGTTAGTGTGACATTGCATAAAAAACCTACAAGTGTAGCAACTCAACAACTCGATCTATAATTTCTTCTTCCCCTTTAAAGTGCTTTGCATCATGCTACCTGGATACTGATATAATGAATCTGTAGACGGAGGCATTTTATTTAATATATAAATCTTCATCTCTGCAGCCATAAAACAATGAGCCAGCAGGCTGCACTCCAAAGCCTCACTGCAAATTTACTGGTTGAAATATGGTTTTATCTTAACGTATCGCCCATTCCTATCAGGCCATTTGCGTACAGTCACCTTAACACGCTGTTGCAACGCTTCCTTCTTAACCCAAGTGAGCAAAAATATACCTTTTACTGACAAAAGCACAGACACATTTAAGGTGTTTGGCCACCAGAAGCACTCAAGTGTTCAATAATGTTTCCCTGACGGCAGAGAGCCTTTAACACTGGCCCAGTACAGCTCCCCTGGCACATTTAACACACACACACACACGCACACTCCATGCTTAGAAATGTTACATAAATGAGTTGCTATTCTCAGTAGGAGACAAACTTGTGGCATGTAAAGTCCAATAATTAGGCCATGATCTGAGTTTTAAAATGTGCTAAGGGTGTCTTTTCTTGGTGTGCAGTTTTCTGCATACACAAAAAGAGTAAACAAGCACAGGCCTAAAGTGGTTGTAGTCAGCAGGCATCGTACTCAAACGCCGGGTTCATTTGGGGCCAGTTTGGATAAACGCACACCGAGAAAGCCAAGCCTGAAAAGTGGCAAACATTGTAAGCCTTTGGAATATATCATTGAAGAAGAGAGTAAAGTCTGCAAGAGAAAAAGTGATTTGCTCATGCAAAAAAAACAACAACAACACTGTAGGAGAGCCTGTAGGTGAGCAAGCACACAAAGAGCAACCACCCACACGTAGATCAGTGGGATTTCAAGTACTTCTCGTTGTGTCTGTGTGTGTGTGTGTGTGTGTGTGTGTGTGTGTTTGTGTTTGTCCACTCTGTTGATGTTGATCCTTAAATTGGTGCCAGACTGGTGTCAAGGCAGCCAGATTTTTTTCTAGATTGGCTAGTCATCTCTTGTCAGACAAGCCAGAAGTCTGCCCTGTGCAACAAGCTCCCGAGCATATAGGACACGTCTCTCACACACGCACACACGCGCACGCACGCACGCACGCGCACACACACACACACACACACACACACACACACACACACACACACACACACACCCTATTCCAACTGAATTTGATGCTTTTCAGTATTCTAAATTTTAATGTGTCAGATGAACGTAACACTGAGTTGTACTTATAGCTATTTCTAACAGTCTTAAAGAAAATAATTTGGTCTTAATCTACCTACACGATACAGAACTAATGACAAGGATATAAGATTTGTGTAACACTACAGTAGTAGGCGATAACGCAATAATCTGAGCTCGAAAATTAACGTCAGGACTTCCTTTAACTGCACAGAATGCAGTAATAATGCAATAAGTTTTCTACATTTTGAACTTGCATTGCAAAGTTGAAACAACAATATGCAGTCATGTCAACTTACAGCGAGCAATCAAAAGCCAAACTAGACTTAAAATAATGAGTTAAAACCATCAGTAAATTGTTTCAATTACTTGAAACTTTAAGGCTTTAAGTTAAACAGATAGATTTTTATTACACAGATTTTTATATACACATTTTAACACACAAAACACAAAAAGAAATAAACAGACAGTCATTGTACAGCAGTACAATGAGAGTTACAGTGTTCACACAGAAAGAAAATGTTAGGTGTCTCCAGGTATGGAGCCGTCTCTTCTCTCCTGTGCATTTCCGTCTCTGTTTGTGTTGTTTACACCCTCGGGAACAGCGTCCCAGTTTCTTTTTGAAAGAGGAAATGCGTGTCCTCTCCTTGTAGATTCACTTGTCGGTGACTCTCTCTCTCTCTCTCTCTTGCGCGTGACTTTGCACTTAAACATCTTCCTCATCTCAGTTCTCAACTCCAGTGAGAATTAATATACATGAATGATTGCAGCGTGCGAGGAGAGAGCCACTCGTCCCTTTTGTTGTCTCTGCATCAAATCAAAACACCTAAAATATGTCAGTGTGTTGATTTTAACATTAGATCTCTTGGTCTTCTTACTCTTCATGGTAATGGTGTTTAATTTTTAGTAAAGGTGGCATCACTGCTGTTTTTATTATTTGTTGAGCTTTCAATTTTGTTACTGGAGATATTCAGGGCCCTCTGTTTTATTGGCTAGCCTATTACAGCTGAAGGGTTCAACCAACCAACCAAGTAAAAACTTCACTAAGACATTGAAAAGATAAGGTTGAAGATATTCTATATATTTCTTAATGTCATTCCCATGTTAGTGTCATTGTCTTGGTCTTGTCAGTCCCATGAAAAGACCAAAACATATTAATTAGCCTCACTTTGGCTATGGGTGACATATTCGTTCATTACTATGGAATGGCCATGGAGTGGCAACTCCACAAACAACCTCCTGGTGTTGTAAATACTTATTAGCACCAAAAATGTATTAATTCGCAGCTGAAAACAGTCCTCGACAAATACATAATTTTACTCCTATTTGAAGGATGTTTGATAAAAAACACAGAGACCAGTTGTTTAAGGAAACATACAGACATTCATACAGATTTATGTTTTCAGCCGGAATGGATTAGCTTAGGGCGGTCTGTCTCTCAGTACTTTGAGTTCCCCAGCCTTTCGCAGTGTCTTTTCATGGGATTTGTTGATAAGCAAAGTACAGAATAATGACCACCACTAACTCAAATTGTCAAACGGCAAATACTTGTGTGTATGTGAAGGCTCACGAATGAGGTACGCAACGGGATGTGATATATCCAGCATTGTCACTGTAGGGTTATAAAGGGCCCCTGCTTTCAAAGATAACACATCTCATCACAGGATCATCTGATGGGTCAGGGATGTACTGCTCTCCTAAGAAACTATGAAATCATTTTTCATAGATGTCTTTGGGGTTTTATACATACACTACCTATTGTGCTTTTCTATAGGCAAGACATGTACTGTACTTGCAACAGAATTTTTGCAATGCAACTACAAATAGCTAGGATGAAGCACTCTATTTTCATAGAAGCACAGGCAGAGCAAACACAGGTGCATTGCCATTTTTGTCAGGCACACCTGTATTTTTTTGGCAATTTTTGGGCTCTAAACTGACAACTTGCACTGAGTGGGCGGAAATGCTCAGCAGAGGTTGTGATAAAAAATGACTGCAATGCAACTTTGCTACCAGTTTTGATGCTAGGCATGCTGTTGGAGGGAAGGGGGGTCTGAATAATTCAGATGGTGAAAAGTTCGGGTATTGGGACATGGCAGGGATTTTACTTTCAGAGTCATCATTTTGGGTTTGTCCGTGGAGGCAAACAATGTTATCAACAGCTGCTTTCAGGATGTTCAATTAATTAATGTGAATAATTCTTTTTCGTTGAATGGATCAGTGTCGCTCTCACATGGCACCAAGAGGTTTATGTGAATTTAATCTGCCCTTGTGTTCTAGGAGTAAGAGCAAGCATCAAGCATTTGCTTATTGGGTTTTCCTATCATACGCAAATTAATGAAAATTAATGGAATTGTAGAAAAAATAATTCATGCAAAAATCTAAAGTCATCAAAATGTAAATGTGTAATTATTGTAATTGAGGAGATAAATATTGCAAATATAATGTTTTGATCCATTAATGCATTCAAATGATAATCACAATAATATATAAACCCTTGTAAACAGGATTCTTATTGATGGCCACATCCACATGTCCAGATTTAGTGTGCCACGTTTATATATAAATTAAGCCCAACAGATTACAGCTGTCTGTATTTCTGGTAGGCATGTCCGAGGTCTTATACTATGAAATGGGCACAATGAGGTTATCATTCATTGGCAGTGGTTGCGGCGCAGTGCATAATCTGGATACTAGAGCATTACATAAGTAAACGTAACCATTCCTGCTGTCATTATGGAATGTTAACCAGGTTATATCACAGTTACTTTGTGTGTGATGAGGGTACCGAACCTGAACAGCTGAACAGCTAGATCTAAAAAGCTAGATTAAAGCTGTGATTTCTTCAAAGTGCCTGGTTTAATATATAATAGGATTTGGGGGATTTGGTTACAGAGAGTCCTGCTTTCCCAATGGTATTTTTGAAATTTGACTGTAGAGGGACCATTTCACAGTGGCCATCTCTCCCGAAACCTTGTTGACAAGCAGCCAGAGCACTCAGCCTGAGTTTCTGTGCATGAGGGGAAGACAGTAGAGGATTCCCCTCTCCCTGAGGATGAAATGTGGCGTGGCTACAGCTAGACGGCCGAGTGATTCAACCAGTGAGCCAGAAAGGAACCACAAAACCAACCTGCCTGCCCGTCACCTGCCATATTTAATAGTCATTACTTTCACCTGCTGCTGATCAAAATCCTGCTGCACTGCCTGAAGCTCTCATGCATTATTTACACGTAATCCGTCTCATAATCAAACCGACCAAACAAAATTTAGGGGGAAGAATACTAATCAGTACTCTTATGCAATATCATCTCAGGACGTCAGCTATAAAGGTGTCTATTTACAATATTTAATCAATTTCAGATTGTGTCACTGGTAGTCTTTAAAAAGCTGTCTGCATTTCTTAACGGGGCTCATTTTCATTTTTTATTTTAATCAATTTGTTGAAACTGACTCATAACTCTTACCATAACCCGTAACACACAGACTTGACCACTGTAACTTTCTCTGTCTTAAAGAAAAGAGATTTCATGAAAGCTCCAGCTGGTTCAAAACACTGTGGCCACATTTTTCACTCCATAAATGTCTACATAAATCTCCAGTTTGCTGCCATGCATTGGCTCTTGTAGAGCTGATTTAAATATGTCTTTCCTAACAAACTCCTCCATACTCCATAACCCCCTATACTATTCTGCATACTCTGAGATGTCTACAGGCCTCTTGGTTAGTGAAAGGCCTAAGACAAAATCCTGAGGAGTAAGAGCCTTCTATCATGCCCTTTTTATTTGGAATAAACGTCCATCTGCTGGGTCTCTTGCTATTTTCATGGATTGCCACCACAATCTTCTAGCCACAACTATCCTGAGTCGCCTCTGCAGTGAAGACTTTGAACATGGTCCACTTGAATACTATGTCCCCCAAAACCCTCCCAGATGCCAGAGAAATTGCAGTTCAAGAACTTGCAGAGAGCGGCCTCAGCAACATGTTCCAAGTTTAGCCATACTACATGTTTAAGTTAGCGGCAGCATCCCCCACCTCCTAGACCAAAGGAAAGAGTCCAGCCCCCATAAAGGAACTTGGTGCCACAACTTGTGCAAGTAATTGATGCCACTCAAGTCCCTATAATGTTAAGTCCTTTGTTGGTGGTGGTCTGGGACAAATGTTTGTCCAAATGTGTAGAAGACTATCGCTTGCACTATCACCTTTGCTGCTGTATGCCCAGCAATTTCCCCCATGAGGGACTAATAAAGGTTCATCTTATCTTATCTTATCTGACTTTATTGGACATATGTTACTTAATAAGGCAGGAAAGTGTGTGTGATTATGTTTAAAAGTACAGATATTTATATATTCAACATGATGTTTTATCTGAGAGCTATGCAAGTGTAAGCTTTTTAGTGGAAGAGTGCGAGGGTGTATCACACAATAATTCCTTCTGACCTGCTGGCCTCTGCAGTGAAGCTGTAGTGTAAGTACCGTAACCACAAGATTGTACAGAACAAATATTTACATGTACAGGTCAGAGCTGTTCTTACTAAAGGAATAAGATATTATTTCCTCACAGAATAAATGCAACCTCGCACATAGATGTCTGATTAACTACAGAATCAAATATTTCACAGTTGTGCCACTCAGTTAGTGCCACTCTTAGACGGATGATGTATTCACTGTTTGACATATCCACATGCAAACACACTTCCCTGAACGTGCAGTTTCTAGTGTTCCTGCAGTTGTGTTGCCCGACTCCTCACAGTGTGAAAGGCCACATAGACACAGCAAAAAGAGGGTTACATCCGATTTAAGAAAATGAATTTTCATGATTTACAACCTTTCTGTAAGAGCTCTCACTGTATTGATTTTTACAACTCCAGGAGTGAAGCTTGATAAAATGTTACTTTCATTTCATGGGTGGACATAGGAAAGGAAGAAGGATTCTTGTGGAGGAAAAGAGAGGACTATAGCTTTTACACCTGCAGGGAGGCAGAACAATGAAGGCTTCTTTTTTTTCCGCAACAAAAGAACCTCCATCCTTACACATACACACACACACACACAGACACAATCAAGGATCCAAAACCATTGGATTATCTATGTATACTTTACTGTGAGTCCACTTGTGGCAAATATTGTATATGTATGATGCTATACTCCCCTCCTCTGCTGGTTTTCTATAATATTAAAAACAATACTGGTATATTCTCCAAAATGTCTTATAATAACAAACTATAAAACTATAAATAATAGTGTGTTGGCATGGGCAGGAACTCTCTTATGGCTGTGGGATTTCTACAGGAAGTGTGGTCTCATTGAAGGTACTTTTGTACATAACTCCCACAAGGTTGAACAGGCTCGTCTGGATTGGCTGTGTAACTGTGATAACAGAAGTAGTTAGAACATAGATAACCAAAAGGACTGTTAACTGTACAATCTGACGTGAGTTTGCGGGTGACACACATCCTGTTACTCTTTGGGCACCAAGTTCCTGAGGGCTACTTGTTGCTTTACGAGCCCTCATCTCTCTGCTGCTCATTTGCACATTACACTGCTCTTGAGGCAACAAGCACAAGTGCCATTTGTATTTGCATGGTGCTTGACATTTACACACTGGGAAAGCAATTAGGCCAGAACTAGGGTCATTAATACAGTGAACAGACTAGAAGTGTTTGCTCTGATAGCTCCTTCAATATGCATTCATGGAGAAATGACAATGATGCCATCTGTATTTCTACATACTAACATATCCTCTGTGGGTCTCAGAGGAACAATGATGAAAATCTGAATTCCCTGTTCCTTGCGCCTACTCTTCTTCTGTTTCTCCATTATTTCTGCTGCTCACTGGTGTAAATATACACACACACACACACACACACACACACACACACACACACACACACACACACACACACACACACACACACACACACACACACACACACACACACACACACACACACAC